>JAUIRK010000021.1:0-128312 GCA_030549495.1 Nectonema munidae | reverse complement strand
GAATATTTACATTTATTCTTTTTTTTGAAGAAACGCACCACCTTTCAGCTTTTTTCATTCGAAAAACACTTGTTACATTAGAAGCAACATTAACAATTGCATTGTCTTTCCATGAAACTACAGATATTTTTGAACCAGCATTAACTTTAACATCATAAGAACCTCTTTCCAATAATTTTTTTTGAAACTTACAATTTCTTAATCAATTTTTCCTTATAACGCCAGGAAATAATATTTTTCGTTTTGTAAGCTCTTTTATCAGCTTTATTGATGTAAATCAGTAAAATGATGTTTGTATTTGCATTTTTCGTCTATAAGGCTTAAAACTACACCAAGGCTAACACCAAAATCTTTTGAGTAAAAACTTTGCGTTCCGCTTTTACCTTGGTATATTTCGAAATTTCTCAAATAGCCCGAGTCTGAATTTACAAAAACTTTATAACCAAATCTTATGTTTATTACAATGGCCTCTTTATCCCCGACCCATAACCTCCATACCATCTTTCATCATATCAAATCGTTTAAAAATGACAATGTTTTTAAATAGTATTTATATCTTCAACAATTGGCCTTATTTTTGAAACTTTATCCCTACTTTCTTCATACATTTGCGTCAAGTTTGTCCTATCGCAAAAATAAACGTATTTTAAAATTTCTGAAAATCTATTACGAGAAATAGTCTTACAAATGGCTTGATTCTGAGTGTTACTACTACTTTCCCAATACATGGATCTTTTTCGGCATTTAACGTAACCACTTAAAATTATGATTGAAAAAAATACTTTTAACTCTTCAACACTAGTAGAAAAATTACTATTTTTAAATATTGCATAAATTGTGTATAACTTGGGGTAATTGTCCAGTTTACATATCTGTCAATCAAATTTTTTTTGAATGTTTTGATTGGCTTTTCAAATTTCAATCAAATTTATTATAATTTGCAATTTTCAAACTTCTAGTGCCTTTTAACTTCTAACAGATATAATATAAGATTGATCGATGAATTTTTACCAAAAATTTTTTAACGAAAGTTAACTACTTATTATTTGCGCTTTCTAATTATAGTAATGGTGCTTCTGTTATATTAACTATATTTTTTTATTTTGAACTAATTATGGTAGCGCTATTAGTTTAATTATAACTCAATGAATGGTACAATTCATTTTATTAGTATGCAGCTAAAATTCAGGTACAATAAAACTGGGATATTAAATGATTACGATACTGTTTATGACAAATTTTTGTAATTCTCGAGAATAAAAAAATTTCTTAGAGTGTTGCTTATTGCATATTTTTTACTGAACGTTATAGACCAAAATTTACTTTTACCAATTACAATCACTAACTTCATCAGAACTAGAATTTTCCTCTGCAACATGGTAAAAAACAACCTCTGCTTCACTTTCAAGCATGTTACGAGAGAAGTTCGAAGAATCATTTTCCTCATTGCTTTCATCATTTGCAGAATCTTCATCGGTTTCAAAATTTTTAGAGTCATTTTGAGGCGGTGTTATATAAAAAAAAGCTTTTTGATCAGAGTTAATAACTAAATCAATAGCATCGTTTAACTCAAAATTATATCTTTTTTCCATCAAAATTAGAGAAGTCTTGTCAATCACAGTGTAGAAACAACTTTATATATTTTAGAAGTTCACAAAATTTAAGTAAGTAAGTAAGTAAGTAAGTTTATTGTCATATTAAAGATAGAAAAATTGGAAAAGTGAAAAAAAAACCAAGGAGACATATTAAAACATTTGAAATGATATAAAAATTAACAATTTTTGTGTAACCCAAAGGTTTGTGTAAACCGCTTATAGGATTTGTCACAAAGAGAGAAGAGAAAAAAGGGACAAAACAGAAAAAAAGTTAAAAGCAGAAAGCTATTCCAAACTCATAAAACGAGTAAAATCTTTAATTGAATGAACTTGAAATGCAAAACTTGAGTATATATACATATGTACCAGAAAAATATCAAAAACGTCACGACTCATATATTGATGTGTGACAATTGAAATTTCAAAAAACTTTTTTCAGTTTAAGTTTTGATAAGCTATAATGTATTTACCAATATATGCCATATGATGACGTGTAATGTACTTCTTTTCAAAGCACAAACTCTGCAAATCATACTACGAGTTAGAATTATACACGTCATTTTCCAAACGCATCAAGTCCCTTAGTTACACGTATATGAGCTAAATATATGTGCCACTCATAGTTCATAAGTTAAAACAAATCGATCTATCATGAAGCTTTGTTTTTATAGAGAGTTAATGATGTCATCAAAAAATAAGTTATCAGAGAGTGTTTGCTGTGCACACTAAAGTCCAGTGTTGCGTATACGAAACAGTCGAAAAAATCATCAATTTTGAAGAGAAAAAAATGTGAAAAATGATTTAAAGTTTACATTTATTCAAAATTTGGTTCTTTATCCAGGAAAAATTTATACTTTGAAAATGAAAGTTTTTATCATTTTATTTTTAGAAAAAAAAACAAGTTTGGGTCTTTTATTCCAAGTTTTTATTGACATAGATTATATTTTTCCCGTAAAAACTCAAGAAAAGCAAAAGTTGTAGTTATTACTTATCAATTGTTAAAATTTTAACTATATGATGAAATATTTTAATGTGAATAATTTTTGGGTAACAAAAATCTGGTTTAAACGTTGCGTTACGTTTTCCCAACAGTGGCATAATTCATATACACTTTTTCTCAACTATGTGGTAATATAAGGGTTAGGAATTAACGAGAATATAATTTGAAATAGAAACCGACAGAATTTCAGTAATGTAATATCAATAAAAATTTTTTTATTTATATTTGGAAATCATGAAGTATCACACAAATTTATTTTTTTGGAAGAAAAATTTCAACAATTTAATTGCTGACAATTTTTTTTGTATACTCTTTCAGATAAGAAACAAGCATGAGATTCTTCTTTCTTTCATGCAGCATTGAGCATCGTTGACTTCTTAAACTCTTTGTTTTACAGTTGTATTGGCATAATATCAGTTGTTAGAGAAACGTTAACTGAGCAAAATGTTAGTTAGAGGAAATAATCTTCGACACATTTGTTTTTGTTAGCAAGAATATACTAACACAGATTGAAGCCGCCAAACAACTGTATACATATCAAAACATTCTAAAAATTCAAAAGGAATTGGAGGCAGTAAAAGTAGAGCCTCCTGCCCCCCGCTGGCTACGCCTCTGATTATAATAAAAATTTTAATTTTGATATGAGCTGTCATATTTAATCATTGTTGGAGGGGTTAGTGACGGGGGGGGGGCAAAAATTTTGTCAACATTTGGCGATCGATATTCTAATGCTTACTCACTATTTATTTTCTAATTACTATTGCACGGTTTTCAACGTTTTTGCAAAATATAAATAGTATACGCCACATAGAGAATGATGAGGTTGCAAATTAGATATGCGGTATTTTCAGCTTCCAAATGTTTATATAGTCCAAGCTAAGCAAATGTTTTCAGGCAAAGTGTTGTTGTTGTTAGAACTTAATCATAGTGTTTGCACAATGATTCATGTAGGTAATGAAAGATATGCGACTTACAACTATGATTGAAAATACCGCCTATAATTCCCTGTTTTCAGAATACCTAACTTCAGCATTGTAATGTTTACATTTTTCAAGCTAAGCTAATGTGTTTGCACAATGAATCATGTGATCAAATTGATTGTATATAGTTAAGTCCAGTTCCAACTAGGATGACCCCCTATTATTAATGTCTGTTTTCATCCATTTTCCAAAATATCTGACCTATTTTCAGCTTTCCACTGTTTACATAGTCCAAAGCTAGGCAATGAGGCCTGCACGATGATTTTCCTAGGCAATGAAATTGATTGCAGCGTTTAGCTAAATTCCATCTTTAATCTAAAATGTGAATTTTTAGAAGTCGAAAGAGGGATCCAGAAAGTATACTCGATCTTCTATTAAAAACTCTTCAAGCTTTGTCTTGTTAATGTCTACATCATCACGATCTTTCCCTCCTTGATTTCACTTATATTTGCAGGAATATACGATATAGGATTCGTATACTCAAGTTGAAAACATTTATTTTATGTAAAACAAGAAATCAAAAGAAAAAACTTGAATTCATTAATTTTTTATCTTTTTCCAAGTTAATTTTTTATTAGACAGTTTTTTAACTAGTTTTGAAACAATTACATGGAAGAGCAATATATGTTTTGTTTATAGCAAAGTTTTAATTATAAATACATACATTAAACCTCCCCCCACCCCTCTCATTTTTCCCTGGTTCGACATTTACGATCTCAAGTATCCCCAAATTCATGAAGTCCAAAATTGTAAAAACGCACTATTTTCGGCCATCTGAGAAAGCCGGTAGAAGCCAATAGAGGTAGCATATCTTGATCCGGCTAATTACCAGAAGTTAATTATTATATAAAAAATCATAATAAGAGATTTGTATATTTATTGTATTTAAGCGTTTTATATTCTTTTTTAGGTGTTCCGTTTTAATGTGGTCTTGAGCAGTTAAGGTGTTTGGTGTAACTTAAGCTATTTTGCTATAGCACTTTAATTGACTTTTGGAGAAAAAGTAAAAGTTCTTGAAATTTGAAATATGGACAGAAATATTCAATATTGTCAGTTTGGAGTGAATGAAAGCACGAATCGATCGATTCAAAGTTGTGAGAACGCGATTAGGGGAAGTGTTGCTACACGTGTGCGCCAACTTGCCAAAACAAGCAAATCACTGAATGATAAGACTTGGGTTAGAATGGAATCAGCTTGATCTTTATGCATTTCTCATACAAGAAGGAATCATCTCTCTTTTTCAATTTATTCTGTCAGCGTTTTTTGAAACTTTTTCACACGCGCAAGGTGTAGAAATGTTCTGGAGAACTCCAAGTTCTGAAACTTTCATATGGTCGTAATGTAATTAAGTTTTCTTTATATTTCTAAGTATAATATTTCATAGGCCATAGACGCTGGATTTCATAGGCCCAAGAGATAAACTAATAGACATTTTTTTGAAGTTTTTTACTAACTTTGTGAATGTCTTTATTGAAATTTTATACTCTGAACTTTTTGACAAAACCCCAATCACTCGTTTTGCGCAAACGTTGTTTTCCATGAAATGCACTTTTGGAAACCTATGTGCTCTATGAGAATAATCGCATAAATTTAATAAAATTATCAAAATATAACTTGTTTTGATCTTGGTATTTAGGTGAGGGGGGGGGGGGGCTGTGCCACTTTTTGGAATTTTTTTCTAATATTTTCTATCGTGAAAAGTTGTTATTTAAAAGTTTAAACTAACTTTTCCGTTTTTATCAAAACGTAAGTGGTTTAGTGGCTGCGAGGTTAAACGGTTAGAAGCGCTGCTATCGATCTGAAGTTCCGGGCTTAAGCCTCGCTTCTGCTAGATTATCCATAGCTCAATGTTAGCTGCAAATTAGTACTTTTTTCGATGAAAATACCACACCACCTTTAACCTTTATTATAAAGATTCAAATTCAAAGTTGCTACATTGTTTAATTGCTACATTGTTTTTATAATTTCATTTCATAGGAGCTTATTTTTTGAAATGGTGTACATTTCACGAACCAAAAATAAGTTTCTTTCTCTTCGGTAAAATGATAAAAAGAAGATCAACTCTACGGGTTTTAGATAATTTCAAAGTTCAATCCAAAATTTATCGTGCAGCAGAATAACTTTTGCTCGGTGTTTATTACAAGTTAAAAAAAATGTTCTTTTATGATAAGGAAACTACTTTTTACAAACTTGTTTTTCTATTTTAGAAAATATTTAAATTGTAATTAATTGTATTAAAGCGAACAAAATTTATTAAAAATAATTATTTCACATTTTCAAGGGTATTTTTCTACTCAACTCACGACTGTACATGTCAATCGTGTCTTCAAGATTTAGATTTTTAGTAATTTCTTGCTCGAAAGAGAGTAATATCAAATCATTCATTCTTTTATCTGATAGCCTGTTTCTTTGTTGCGTCTTAATTCTTTTCATACAAGAGAAAACACGCTCGTTAATGGAAGTTGTAACAGGAATTGCCAGTTTAATGTTGAGCATTTTGCTAAAACAAGGATATAATGATTGATCTATTTGTGAAAACAAAACGTTTGGGTTGTGCTTTATCTTCAAAACTTCACTTTGTAATTCAAAAGTCAAAATCCAAGATACTTTGAAAGTTTTGAAATATGTTTCTTAAACTTTCCATGATCAGAAAGCTCTCAGATTCATTGTTCAAACAATCAAATCTCTTTATTGTTTCAAGTTCATTGTCTGGAAATCTTCTTGAAAACTCGTCGATTATATTTTCTATTACTTTAGAAAATCGCCTTCTTCTGGAGTAGCTTTTGTCATCTTCATCTTTTTCCCCCACAAAGGACGATAAGAAAAAATAAAATTACACTCTTGGCTTGCTCGTAAATTTCTATCTTTCCTTTTTCAAGACAGTCCTTGACAAATAATATTTCCTGACACGCTTCACACCATTTCAAATTTTTCTTTTGTAATGCTAAGGAAAGAGAATTTGTAATTCCAAAAATAATATTTAGAAAAACCAGGCAACAAATGTTTCTCGAAATTTGTTATTTTTTTAAAAAGTCCTGTGGATATAACTCTAAAAGTTTTATCATTATTGGACTCAATTAAAGTATTTTCAATTTCATCAATTTCGTGTAACTATAGTGTTCAACAGTTTTGATAGAGAACTCCATCTTATAGTGGAACGCTTAGGTAGTTTTTTTTACGATTTTTTGTTCAAAAACAAAATTTATTTTAGCTTTTTTAAAAAGGCAATATAGAGCATCAATCTTGCTCAAAACTTGAGGAAAAGTTTTCTTCATTAAGTTTACAACTATATATCAGATTCAAACGATGTGCACAACAGCACCTTACACAAATCATCCAAGTACTCTGACTTCTTATTCGCCTAAACCCCGTTTTTTATTCCTGACATTGTTGAAGCTCCGTCTATGCATAAAGCACTTATTCAAAGACTCTATGAACTTCTGAACTTCCAAAAATATAGACGAAGAATCACCGTTTTTTCCAAGTTTAACAAGCCTAACAAGATGTTCAACATTACTAGACTTTCTAGCATATTTGAAACAAAAGTTGAGTTGTTCATGATCACTTAGATCTCTGCACTCATCTATCATCAACGAATAAAATTCAGCTTTCTCCATTTCTGCATATATATTTTTTCTTACTTGTCCAGCTAACAAAGATATAACATTATTTATAACTGCTTTTGACAAATATAATCAACATGAACAGAATGTTGCTTTTTTAATATACTTTGTAGTTCCTTAAATTTTGGGTTATTCCATAAAATTTCCTCTATTAAAAGAAGCATTAGCATTTTCCTTCTCACTTCTAAATGCAATTTCTTGAACACAAAAATATCTTATGTATTCGAACAAAATTTTAAATTATTCCCTGTTATTTTTCACTTATATCATAGTGGAAATTGAAACAGCATTTTTCTGAAAATTTTCCCAACTAATCATCGATTCGATGTGACACTTTGAAAGAGCATGTTTGTCCAATCCTTTTTTATTGTCTATAATCTGGGCTTTTGCCCAGTTATTGAAACCAAGTTGCGTAAATGTTTTTTCTCTCTGCTCTTTGCCGAAAAAGATGCACGCAAAACAGAAAACTTTGTTTTCAAGTACACTATATGTAATCCATTTGTGTTTATAATACCATTTTTTAAAACGATTTTATGTACTTTCTTGTGTCAACCTTTTTTTTTTAATTTTCTAAGTTTGGTTGAGATGGGCCGTCATTTTTGGAGCCAATATCCTGGAGGTAATGTGGTGGAAGAAGAACTAAAACTGTTTATTCCATTTTGAAAAGTTGAAAAAGAGCATGAGGAACTTGCTTCAGGAAGTTCACTTCAGGCTCAGAAGTCAACTTGAAATATTTCTCTAAAGCAGCCTCATTCATAAATACTTTTCTGACTCTTGAAATAATCTGGAATTTTTTTATTTTTCATTTCTTTTAAATAAATACAAACTTGTTTATAAAATAAAATATATACTAAACATAAATTTGATTAACACTAAAATAACATTGCGGTCAAAATGACCGCATTTTAAACTTTATAACCTCTGTGTTTTTAAAATTTTCAAAATATTTAAACAATTTTCATTGATCTTGTTCCACTCACTTAACTCTTTTTCTAAAGTAAAAAATTAAAAAGTCACGATTTTGAAGAAAAAGTAAAAAATACCTCAAGTGACATTGACGTCGATTTGACCGCACTTTATGATAGCAAAAATAAACATGTGTTACACAAGGTATTTTTGCTATCTTGAAAACAATAATTGGAAAAGAGAATCCAAATAAATAATTATAAAATATTGTATGATGTTGTAAAGTTGACACACTTGGCGCGTTGATATAAAAAAAATAAGCATAAATCACTTTATTTGACACATTTATTTTTTTCAAGTAAATGAAAGATCACAAGAAGAGCTGTCAAGTTTGTTTTGATATGCAATACTGCAGCTTTATTTATTATTTTCCTTCTTTTCTTTCTGTTCCCTAAGGATTTTTGACAGTTTTTATTTCCTGTTTTAGTTTACTTTAGCTTTTCTTATGGATAAACCAACTCGTCATGCAGCAGCAAAAGCCTCAATTTATATGAAAGATATGCTTAAGATCTTTCTGGTAATGATGATCAACTATTATGCTATGAGTCTGATGTTGAATCCTACTCTTGTTTCAATCAAGATTCAAGTGATTAAAACTCTAACTTTGATCAAACAAGTGCGCCATATGAAACTAGAACTGAGGATGATTGCACAGTTCTAGCTAAAGATGGGACTGAATGGAATAAAATTATTGTTGTAAAAGGAAGAACTTGTCTTTGACAGCATACAAAGCAAAGAGTAAGAAAGTTGTTTTAATTTTAAGCAGTCTTCACAATGATTACGTTTCTGTTAACAATGAAGTAAAAAAGAAGCCAGAAACTGTTACTTACTACAATTCTACAAAATTTGGAGTATATATTATTGATCAAATGTATCGTATGTACTCGACTAAAGTAAAGACAAAGAGGTGGCCTTTGGCTATATTTTACAATATGTTAGACCTTGCTTTGATAAACTCTTGGATTTTATACAAACTAGTAAATAGTTCTGAAATGTCTCGTCGAGCATACATCTTGAAGTTAGTTGAAGAACTCTATGATACTTCTGATAATTCTTTGGAATCTCAAAGGCGTTAAAAATAAATAGAGGAGAATCAGAAACAAAAGAAGAATGCTCAAATAAAGCTACACGTATAAGACTTTTGGAAAAAGTGTGCAGAAAATATATACATGATTCGCGTGAGAATAATATAATAAAGTCGCTTATTATGTTGTATATATATATAATTCAAATTCAAATTATTTACCCACGGAAAAAAAGTTAATGAGAAAAAATAGTTTTGCAAAAGGAAGTGAGTGGATGGAGCCAAGTTATACCTCACACACAGTAGCATGGCGTCTCATAGATGATGTATCATTCATTTCGATTATGTATGTCAAGACGGAAATAATGTTCATGATGTATTATATAACTTTCGCTGTACAGGTTCACTATTCTTTTGCACTGGAAATGTATGTGATGCAAGTGAACGCCTACTGCTCATTCATTACACAGCTTTGATGTGATAAAAAAGTGCAAAAAATCTAACATCAATTTTGTGAAGATGTTACAACAAACTGTCATGTTTAAAATAGATTTAACCTCGCTGTTACACAATATCATTTCATCAAATTCACTTTAACCAATCAACTATAAAAAACAAGGGGGGGGGGGTGCTGCCCCGTCACCCCCAGGTAAATCCATCCCTGAACATACATTCATACATACATACATACATACATACAGCCACGTAGCCAGCTTGGAGCACTTGGGGCCGGGCCCCTCCATCTAAGTTATGGGCCCCACCATCAAAAAATTGAAATTGACAAATTGAAATGAAATAATGAATTAATTTTTGACAATTAGCTATATTAACAATATAAAGCAAATAAAATCAATATAGAAAAATTATTGATATCATTGACGGTAACGATCAAACTGTTAACTTTGTTAAGATGGGGGTTCTACCTGTAATAAGAAAGCAGATTTACAATAAAAAATTTCTCTTTGCTATGAGAAACGAAGATAAGGAATATTAACCATGATGAAATCTAAAACCTTAACAAAGAAACAGGACACAGGTAGAGAAAGGAGCTTATAAACACAAAGAGAAGCGTTGTTATAAGCAGCATTTGATGCTTTAATTTTAGACAAAGCCAGTAGGTAAGCATGTAAATTAGTGCCCCATTTGGCCCCTCCAAATATAAATTTCTGGCTACGTTACTGCATACATGCAAACCCATATACTTAAATCTAGCGCTATAGCCGTTGTCGCAGTTCCAAAGAACATACTGCACCTACTATTATAATGAAAGAAACAATGAAATCTGTGTATGCTTTGGGTGTGTAGGCACTAAAACAGGAACTTCCTTGGAAAATTGATATAATTCCTGAAATGACAAAGAAAGCTTGTTTGAGAAAAGAAAGGCTTTTCAGGCCTAAAATGAGAATATGACATGCTTCATGAATTACCTGAAGAAATAGGATACGAGTAAAATATTTTGCTGACCCAGAATCGACAAGACCACCACAATTCTGTGTAGATATGGATTGCACAAGGCCTTTTTCTGTATTTGTCATATCAAGTTTACTCTCTCTTATTTCTACAATCTTGGATTTTATTACGCGCAATGCTGAGAAAGTGTTTTATCCTATGAAAGTCGATGATAATGAAGTGTTGTGGTCTTCCTTCTCTGCAAAGATAATAAGAGGGATTGTAGGTGCGCAAGTGCGATTTAAACGACAAATAAAAGATGACAAAGATCTGAAAAATGATGTTTGCCTATCAAGTAATTCTGGCGATCAATTTCAGCTTGCTAATAGTTAAATACCATAGGACGTGTATTTCCTTGAGTTGAACGAATCGCACGTACTTGCCAGCATCCTAATCATTTGTATTTTTGATGGCGAAAGATGTATGAGTTTTTGGATCAAGTAAAGATGAGCACTCCCAAAAATGACTAGTAAAGAAAAGCACACCCGATTTTTAATAAGTAAAAAATTATATATTGAAATGACAGATTTATACATTGAAGGCATTTCAGTTCTGTTCTCAAAAGATTCTGCTGCTTCATCCAGTTAATCACAGGAGTCGGGTCTTCAACCAATGGTGGCTTAATAATTTCTTCATACAGAAAACGATCCATGCTATTAGTTGTTTTTTTAACAATTCAAAAAAAAAAATTTTATCTTCTGCGGAAAGATATGAAAAAATATTAGGAAACAGCAGACGATTTTATTAAAAGAATAAACTTTGCATGAAAAAAGGGTTAAGGAAAAGAATTGTTAAATCCTAATAAAAAATATTAAAAAAAAGCGAGGAGAAAAGTGTTGTCATTTTTTTTTGATAATGAATTTTCGTTCTCATTTTGAAAAATTCTGCAATATATTTGCAGACAATTCTGTTTTTCATAAATAAGCAAGTAAAGATAAGCACCCCCGTAAGCAAGTAAAGATAAGCACTCCCGTAGAAACAGGGAGTGCTCATCTTTACTTGATCCGAGTTTTTGTTGAAGATTTCCTTAGAAGTTTAATAATACTATCTAACTAACCAATGGAACTATTTTTTAGTAAAGTAAAGAAGAGTTTTGATTAATTTTATTTATATAAATTTTTATCGCGTGAATGATGAAACCCCAAATGTCTTCCAAGTTCGCATGATATGCCAATAAGTATTTATTTCATAAAGAACTAACTGAACAAATTTACCTTGCTACTAAGCCAATAAATGAATAAGGTATCATAAACTTAAACTTAGGTATTATATTCCAGGAGAATTTATAATACAGATGCATCGGATGTAAATTTTTTGTCCCCGAGGATGTGCATATAAAATTTGACATCTTAGCGGATGCGCATGTCAGAATTAATTTTTTAACAGATGCGGATATCATAATTCATATATTCCAAGCAAACGCAAGTCTTATACTTCTTAACGGGGGCGTGAGTAAGGTTGGTTAGGTACTAGGTTTCGATAACTCAAGGTCTTGGGTTCGATCCCGCATCAAGCCTACTTTCTTATAATTCGATAGAAGAGGCGCAATTATGCCTTCTCGATGGAAACACCCCACGGTACCTTTACCTTTACTTCTTAACAATTTAGGGAGATATTTAGTTACATTTGCGTATGCATAATGTTATCATAAAGACGTACATATAAAAATTTTGGATAAGGTAAGGATTGAAAAATTTTGAAAAAAACTTTGAGGTATATAGAAAAAAGAAAAATTTGAGGATGTAAAGTAAATGTAAAAATTTAGCGGATAAGCCGCGATATATCTCTCATTTATATGATTATTTTGCTGTACGCATGCCGCTACAATTTCTTTGACAGAGACATCGAAATAAAATATTTAACTTTATCTTAATTAACATCGCTATAAGCATGAAGTTGAAATGGAAATTGAAATGAAATTATGTTGGTAAAAAAAGGAAGAAAATAAAAAATGTTTGCAATCATTTTATCTTATGTGTAGTAGGGAATTTTAAAGGGTTAGGCCACAGCCGACATTAATTATGAAATAAATTAGGGTTATAAAAGCTATAGGCGTTGTTCCCTGAATTAAATCGGCCTCTTTTTAACTAATTCCTAACTATAATAAAATTAGAACAAACTAACTATTGTTACGAGAGTGACTAGGGTGGGAGTAAAGCTCTCTCGATAGCTGCTTTTCAGACACCAGGTTCTTGGGTCGATCTAGTATCAAGACACATTTACTCATATTTTGAGTTAGCGTGGCGAATTGCACGATAGCGTAAATTTCTAAGGAACGGAAAACTTTCGGTTCCCTTATTTTTGTGAAAAATTCTGAAATCTGGAATTTTTAAAAATTTATCGGGAATTTGGCGGTAAAGGTACCATGTGATATTTTCATCGGGAAGGCACAATTGCGGCGCTTGTATCGAACTATGAGGAAAGTAGGTTTTGGTGCGGGATCGAACCTAAGACCCTCGAAAGCGAATATCTAACCAACCTTAATCACGCGGTAACATTTAAAAAACTATCATTTTTTTATATGGAGAAGATAAAATAAAAATGTTGATTCCCTTAACACCCCAATGAAAAGCTTGACGTTATAATTATAGACAAAATTCAATCCTTAAAAATTTTCCTTCAAAAATCAACAAGTGGTAATTGAAAATTTATTCAGAAATTTAAAATATTGTTGAGTCCGTAAGACTTTTTCAGCTTGCTCGACTTTTTATCGCATAACGGAACAGATTTTTCCTTGGACGAGAAAAGATGTATAAAATATTCAATTACAGTGGTACCCACTGGTGTAACGACCTGTGGGGTAGTGCCCTCTCTTTCCCGCCACCCCTCCCATTTTTATTCTCTTATAAATGTAAAGATAATATTAATCTCTCTGCATTGATAAAGTGTTGAATTTTTTCGCAAAAATCCCACAGTCTTCAACTTTTTTAATAAAAATTTTGTTGACTTTAAAGCTTCTGTTGGAGATTTTTATTTTTTTTTTAAAAAATGTGCCTCTTTGCGCCACTCCATTTTTATTTTTCGCTACGCTACTAGCTTTTAAAAATCAGCAGCATTTCAACCCAGCACTGGACAATTCGGTCTCTAAATAATAATCAATAAGAAGCTGAATTGTCTTGATGCAGAGGACGAATTCTTCCTGAACCTTTAAAAACTACTACACTAGGATTGCTTATAAAGCATAGCTACCTTTTTACGGATTGAGCTTTCTGAAATTTTCAAATTCCACGCGGGGGCATTTAAAATTTAGAGCTATTGAAAAGTAGCTGTCTCAATGCATCTTTGGAACAATGGGTTTTTAATTTTGCTCATTTGAAAAATGATGTTCATCTCTTCTTTTTATCAATTTTTTTGCCTACCTTTTGGACAAAAGCGAACGAACTTCCATTTTAAATATTTTTGCTATTCCTGTCCTCCAAAAGCATTGTTTAAGTGTAAATACGAATAATTCAAAGATCGCGATACATAGGAAATGATGACATTGAACTTGGAAATTCCAAAATATAGGTCAAATATGAACAACAGAAATCAGATGTATTTTGAAAGAAGATAATAATGGCAGTGTTATAATGATGATGAGGCATGATAATATTGAAATTATAATATTGATTCATCATCATATTGATATACGTATATGTTATAAAATAGCAAGGCAATAAACACCTTCCAAATTCCCATCCTATTAACCGTCTGATAGAATGAGAATGGAGTAGTGAAATGGGATATGTTCAATAGTTATGTTTTATATACATACACTGACGTCAAATTCTAGCTGAGCTTCATTTCACTTTACCAGCCTAGAAGCAAATCGTTTACAAGATAAATTGATTAGCCGCCTATCAGAGTATTCAAAGCGAAGGCTCTCTTAAATTTTGTCATCACTACTACGAAGCCTACTCGGCATACGATTGCATCATCATCATCACCATGACAAGAAGGCAATTCATTTGCCCTGCTCTGCTATTTAACTCGCTTCTCCCGCTATTTCGCTCATTCTTTCTTTTGCTACTTCACTCGTTCTGCTCATCCTCTCTCAGTCGTCATGCTTTTAGCTTCTCCTCTCCTCTTCGCTCTTCTGCCCCTTATCCATGGACTCGTGGAAGACAAGCAAATGCACAAAGCGGATAACGCTGCCATTAGGTTAAAACCCATGGACATGCTTTTGGGTCACCGTCCTATGCTTTTCCATCCCTTCAAAGACTTATTTACCAACTTCGATGAATCTGCTGATCGTTCTCCTATGTGGTCTCGTGATAATGCGTAAGTTGTAAAATATATATATCCCATTTTCTCTACTTTTGTTACTAGCATTCGTTGCATATTTTTCTAAAAAAATCCAAAAATTAGAATTAAAAATAACTGTATTAGAGTAGTAGTTGTGCATGTTTTTTGCATTTATTTTTGAAAAATTAAGATTGGAAGTAAGACGATCATAATCAGGTAAGTGGATTTCAATGGCTTTAGGCAAGGTTAGCAAAAATTCCATTTTTATAAATCGACTTTTTCCAACTCGAACTATTCCTAAACTAACAAAATTCAAGCAATCATTTTAATGGCATATAATTTCTGCAAACGCTAGTATCATAATTCGTGAGTATCAACAGGTGAATAAGACTGACACCAATTCACTGGTTAACCATCGCTTGACGGACTCTATGTATTTTTTCCGCTCTCAACATTAAAACGCTATTTACACAAAATTTTATTATAGAAACCTCAATTACCACTAACATGTAAATGTTCTTTACAATGTTAAGTTTAATCTTTAGTAAAAAAAAATTATTTTGTGGCTATATTTTTTACCAAAACTTAAAAATAATAAATTTATCATAAAAAATTAATAGATGGCGTTAATTTATATATATATAATAATTTAAAAAAATTTAGGAATTTAACTTTACAACGCATATATTTATATTTTCAAGCTATTCTCATAACACGAATAACCGGTTTTTACTTCAAAAAAAAACTTAGTCTAAAAAAGTCAAAAAAAAATATAACAGGTGTTAAAAATTTATTTTAAAACTATAAACTTAGAGGCATTTAGAGCAAATAACTTTAGAATGTTTTCTTGAGATGCAAAGAAAACATGAAACTTTGCTTGATGATTTAGGTTCTACTTCACTACGACTTTCAAAACCATAGTATGATAATAAATGCTTGACATCAAGGGATAACTCTGAAGTTAGAGATCTTATTTTCATAGATTCTTCAGCCATTCGCAGGGCAAGCATTTTTATAAATATCTTTCTACCGCCTTGTTTTGTGTTGGGGAAATCCCTAGGGCTATTGAACTTTGCTATAACCCATGAGTTCAACACACTAATATCTAGATAATTTGAAAATAGCGCAAAAGTCCATTTTCTATTGGGTTTATACGATTTGTAAGCTCTTAGCATTTTATTCACATCAACTCCACCTTTGAACTTGTTGTATTCCAACAAGCTTTCAGGTTTCGAAGCAACATTAGCGATTTGCACGTTTTTATGCTGTGACGACATAATATATACAACTTTGAAGTTACGTACGGCATGACGTCTAGGTATATACGCGCTCAGAGAAACATAGGAATATATTATTCTACTTTCGCATTCACTAAGTTGCAATTCTCTAAGATAGGGGGGGGGGGTCTAAATACTAAGGGGACAAATATCCTATTTGACATAACAGTTCCGCACAATGATAAATTTTTTGTACTACACCAAACAGCTAAGAAATGACTAGTAAAAAATCTATCCGTGTAAATGCCACACCCTTCAGGTATTTTACTATTTTTAATTAATCTTTTGCAAATATTTAGCCCAGAAAAGTAAGTTCTATCAGAAATACCACCCACATAGATTTCGGGAGATATACAATAATAAAAGTTAGCGTCGTTTATGTGATATAATTTTATACGGTAGTGTCCGGGTTTTTTGGGGTCATATATTTTGACCGGACATCCTCCCCTAAATGTAACAAGCTGTTCATCTATGGCAGTGGTTCCCAACCTTTTTTTTATCCCGTTCCCCCTTTTTCAGACACTTTTTTTTTACCTGTGGACCCCTACAACTGAATAGTTTGAGCCAACAAAATTAATCAAAGATTTTTATCAAAAAATGATTTATATTCATCTGATTAAATCGTATGCTATTCATATGAAATCAGAGAAATCGTAAAGCATTTTTATTTAAGAGTAAAATACACAACAAAAATAATATTTTAAAATGTTATAGTTGTAGAATGTAGGTTGGATAAGCTCAATGAACTCTTCTTGAGCCTCTTCTAACACATCATCAACATGACATAAAAACGAATTTTTAGCTAGTTCTGCATTTTTAGGGCTTAAGTCAGGAAAGTATCGGTCAAATTCATCGTCTAGCTGAGACAAGTGATTCATGATTTCTTTTGGATAAAGTGCTTGGGACGTGACCATCAGCCAAAAATAATTGTCATTAGCATCTCTCTTTTTTTGTCAAAACGTAAAAATACGTGAATGAGAGTAAACATATCCGTCCCAACAACTTCGTAAAAAAGGACTTCCAGCATTTGAAAATAAGTCAGCAGTTTTAACTTTTTGATCACCATTTTGACCGATGTAAATCAAAGAGCCAAAGTAAGCGAGAAGATGGGAAACACTAAACTTTGTGTAGCAGTGGTACAAGTTTACGTACTTAGGATTAGTCGATCTAAAAAATAAAATTTGTTTTTACTTTTCAGATTTTAAAAATACAACTTACTTATAATTGGATTCCATTTTGTGCATTGTCATTGAGTACAACTATTGAATAAGTTCAACATCGAAAAAAAGTTTAAATATGGAAAAAATATCGTTTAAATTTTTAGCAGAGCTTTCAGTAGAATCAGAACTACAATATAATAATTTGAATAATTCAAATATTCAGTAGAATCAGGAGCAATCAGATTTTGATCAAAAAAGTCAATTTCACTAGACATGTTCGAGATTTGAGATGTCTCATTATTATCAGAATCACTGAAAGTTGAAGAAGAGTTATCGGAAGAAGACATGCTATAAAGGAACACGATAAAGAAATTCTTTCAAGTCAACGTGTATAAAGAAAAGGAATACGCAACAAAACGTATTGACAGATGTTCACAAAACTTCGAGAAAAATATTTTTTTTTATTATGAGTTGATGGTGCAATTTATTATATGCGTAGCACGTAAACATAAGCGGATTGCCAGAATTTTTATATAAATATTTATGCCAATGATATCATGATAAAACCATATTATACATCTATTACTAATAGTATTTTTATCATCAACAAATCTTTGCGTTCAATAGCATACAAAATCAGTGTGATTTTTCTCAAGAACACACTTATCAGTAAAATATCGATCTAGAAATTTTTAGCAAGGACAAAACTAGTAGCAATACTGTCGCCCAATCCTCTTATTTTACACCATGTCAAACAGGCCGTGTGGCCCATACAACAGATTTGCGGCCACCACAGATTACAGTATTATTAATTATAATTTTATGTATAAGTGTAGATTTAGACTTCTCAGAAAACTAGGTTGACTGATTTTCACTTATCATCTCTTATAAAAGTTCGTACTGCACAGAAATTTCAGCCAGACATAGAAAAGATTGACAATAACAAGAGGGAACCTGGGACAAGAACATGTAAAGTATTTGAATAATTAATAATAAATGTTTATTTTGAACTATTGTAATTTATGTCATTTCATTTGTAGTTCATTAAATACATGTGGGCCATGTATGAAACTTTTTTTTATATTGAAATAAAGAACAGTTTTACATCCTTGCTAATTTTTTAATTAAATTATTTTGTTTAATTATACATGACTTTGTACTTCATTTTTGAATATAATCAAACCATTACATGTTTCTAAGTAAAAGTAAAATATTCTGCAATAATTTTTATTGAACAACTTTAAATATAATTGTAGGAGGTGGCCCTCAGAGAACACAAACTCACTCCTTTGGCCCTCATGGGACTCCGAGTTTGACATGCGCTTTCACAATTTTAATTCCTACAATGATAATTCCTAAGTAGATTCCAAAATACAGAGAAATGAATAAAATAACTCATAACTCTTCTAAATCAGTAAAAATTTCACAAAATTTTAATAAATCCATAATATGAAATTTTTAATTTATATTTTATTTAGATGGCGTTAAAAAATATATGTAAAAATAGATTTTTTTAATATTAGATCAAATAAATTGATAATTAATTTTATTTTATATTTGTTTAATATTTTTTATCAATTAAGGTTGTTTAATATATATATGAAATTTTGTCATCACGCGTTTATAGTTATCACTATTAAATTTCTTTTTATGAAGACACATAACGTTATAAGAATAGCGGAAAAAATGTATTGAGTCCGTCAACGGTGTTAGAACAAATAAGTCCGCCAAGCGAGGGTTAAGTCAACTCATAAAACCGTTAGCAACTCATAATAATACATAGATAGATCAGAGGCGCACACGTCTTCAAAATTTTTGGGTTCGAATTTTTTTTATAATTTTAAAATTTTTTAAAAGAACTTTTTTGCGATGAACACACCATGATTATTATCCGACATTATACTTGCATGCACTGTAAGCTCTCAATCCCACCATACCTGCACTAATTTTTATCAAGTCAAATTACGTTGTTTGTAATTCAGATTGCATCACTACCTTCTAGCCCAGTGTTTTTCAAACTGGAAATCTGAAGCAGTTCTATTGTGACCGAAAAGGGCTTACTGAGTGGATCGTTTTGCGCAACATATTGCATCCATATTGGGTCATTATTTTAGCAATAAGTAGCATTTAAACGAATAAATAAGTTAGTCTTTGAATTGAGTGCTATTTTTATTTTTTGCACTGGAAGTGAAGCACTAGAATTCGGTAAACAAAACTATTGCCTATTTTAAACATCAAGCTGAACGATTGCAAAATCTAGGTCTAATAACATAGGAAGGTTTTTGCAAAATATCTAGAAGGATTTGAAAATTTAAAAAGATATCTGTTGTCAAAAAATCCTACAATATAGGAGAACTGTTGATATTACCTTGCTGCAAAGATATAATATTGAATGTGCTAAGAAGTTCTGAAGTTGTAATGTTGAAACATATCTTCCTGTCAAACGATGCTGTTACAAGGATAATAGGAGAAATGTCTGATGACATATCAGTGGTGGCTTTATTGATTCGGAATTTGATTTTCAACTTTTTTGCAGTTCAGCTTGATGAAATGATTGATCTCACTTACAATATGTATAGACAAGCACCTGGTAGACATTTTTTTTACAAAACTCTTAGCAGTGGAACCATTAAGATAAATATTTGACAAGTTGGACAATTTTTTACATCACGTGTCCAGAATACTTGAAGTGTGTACTGATCGTGCTCTAGCGATTTCTTGCTGTTTGAGTTTTTGGACTCTGATTGCAAAAATCTTCAGATGTAATTGATACCCAGTGCGTTATTCATCGTTCAAGCCTTAATGATGAAAACCATACATAATGGGCTGAAAAATGTTCTCAATGAAGTCATTAAAACTTCGTATTTAATTGAAATAAATGCCTTAAACTTTTATTTGTTTCAGATTTATGCAACGAAAATGACTTCGAAAACTATTGTTGTACTCAAACGTAAAGTGTTTTCCAAACGAAAAGTTTCGAAGCGATACTATGGAAAAAAATCCACCAATTTTGGCAAAGCAAACTAGACATGCTTGTAGAATATTCGGATATTTTCGTATATTCCAATCATTTTTAGTGAACATAGAATCTATTTATTCCTTTAAACTTGGGGAACATATTTGTTGATGAAAATAAGATGTCCTGGAAGCCATGAAATATCGTGTAACATATCTTAGCCAAGAAATTTTTCTTTATATTGGAAGTGAGTAATATAGGGGTTGCATTTGCCAAAACAGGCAAACTTAGACAAACTGTTTTAGACAAAGTAGATGCATCCATCCCATTGACATTGATTGGATTATTCAGACAATTTTTGAATAAACAATTGTATTAATTTTTTGGCATAGTATTTTATGTTGCTTTATTTTTTAAATGAGACCCCGAGCTATTAAAAATTATAGAGAGACGGCTAGACCGAAATTTTTTAAAAAGTTTGTAAACCACTCTTTAGCTAAACAAGCGACTAAAATCATTGATATATGATAGATCGATCACTCATTGGATGTAATTAAGCATTTATCCTTCCTTATTACCATTTACCAATTATTGAAGTCGATGATCACATTTACCCTTTCTATCGCTAGATATGCTATACTCTAACCAAGTGAAGGTTTTATACCATGACTCTAAAAATGATACATATAATTTGTTTATTTTTTCAAACATCATTTTATATTTTGGATGCCCGTGTTACAGGATTATGCCTGAAAGGGCTAAAAACTATTTTTTTTAAATAATGTAATGAAAAAAAGTAACCAAAATGATAGAACAATTAAAGATGCATATATAAAAGTAGTGCACTCATAAATTGTTTGTAAATAAAATAAACTTTCTTAAACAAAAATAAATGAATAAAGGTAAAGGTACCGTGGGACGTTTTCATCGAGAAGGCATAATTGTGTCGCTTGTATCGAACTATGTGTCGCCCTATCTCTATAGTACCAATTTTGTCTAAAATATTTGAAAAGTTATTGTATTCTCAACTAGTTTCTTTTTTTGAAAGTAATGAAATACTATATAAATTTCAATTTGGCTTCCGTAATCTCCACAACACACAGTCACTTCTTATTTGTTTAATCAATGAAATTATTCAGAATTTTGAGTCAGGTCAAAGTGTGCTTACATTTTTCATTGATTTCTCAAGTGATAATGTTTCTCACTCTATTTTACTGAAAAAACTTGCCCTTTATGGTATCGGCACTAAATCTCTATCTCTTTTATCTTCTTACTTTTACCATAGACGCCAAACAGTAATTGTTGATAAATTTCATTCTAACGTTTTGCCCGTCACGTGTGGGGTTCCACAGGGTTCGATACTCGGCCCGTTGATGTTTCTTATATATCTAAATGATATACATAATTCAAATGTTCATTTAAAATTTTTCATATTCGCTGATGATTTAACTATAACCTTACCCATTGCACACAATAAAACTCTAGAATACGTTATACAGCAAACGGATAAACTTTTTGAGTGGTGTCAAGCTAACTGTATGACGATTAATTACGAAAAATCCAAGGCTATGCTTTTTAATAGGAAAAAATCTCTAAAGCTTGACTTTTCTAATTTTGTTTTTGATCTAGTTAAAAGTTACACTTTATTAGGCATAGTTATAGATGATGATTTAAAATGGAAGCGACACATTTCATATACTAACACTAAATTAAGTAAAATCATAGGTATTTTTAAATGTTATAATAATTTCTTTCCTACAGACACTAAAATTTTGTTATATAATTCATTTTTTCTATCATATATAAATTATGGCATACTAGTTTGGGGACACCAAAATCTTTCTTTACTATATAAGTCACAAAAAAAAGTTTTAAGACTAATTTTTAATACACATTATATCGCGCATACTGATGAGCTTTTTTATAAATCAAACATATTGAAAATTGCTGACCTATTTTATTATAACCTACTACTTTTTACCTATAAACTATTTAACAATTATCTACCTAAAATATTTAACTCTTTCATTTGTTTTAACGATGATCTTAATATGTATTATAATTTACGTGACAATAATAAAGCAGTGATGCCATTTTATAAAACCAAAGCAAATTCCCAGTCTATTAAATATAAATTACCACATTGTTGGAACTCCATCCTACCTAATTCATGCTATATATACATGCCCATCAGTCTCTTCAAAAAAACAATTAAACAACATTATATTAATCATTATAATACTCAGTGTAATATAAAAAAATGTTTTTCTTGTCATCGAACTTAAATATACGTTATAAATGTATATCCGTCATTTATGTGCATAATACTTACATATATATACTCAATTTAATTTATATAAATACATATATCTATGTAATTTGTTTGTCTTATCATCCTTTCTGGAAATTTTGAAATTGTAATTTTTATATCAATGCTATGATATATATACTTACTAACGTAATGTTTGGGTTGTTTTCTTTCCAGCGGCTTTCTGGCCTTTAGAAGCTCCTGCTCTCAAATATAAAAAGAGATTTTTATATCAAATTTCAATATTTTATTTTACTATAATGTACTTTGTGTGCTATCATGTTGATTTTTGTTGCGAATAAATTCTTTTCTTCTTCTTCTCTTCTTATGAGAAAAGCAGGCTTGATGCGGGATCGAACCAAAGACCTTGAGTTATCGAAACCCAGTCAGTCAACCTTGCTCATGCCCCTTTAAATTAATCTTTTTAATTAAATGTCCTTACAAGTATCCTACATTCTAAATCGTGTTCCTTTTTACAATAAAATAAATGAATAGAAAGATACAACTGAATATAATCTTAATTTAACCCATTTAAGACCAAGCAAAGCAGACGATATCTAAAAAAACTCAGACGATTTATATTCAAAGTCATTGAAAAAAGCAGACGAAGATGAAATTACTTATGTTTCAAAATAGGAACATTGGTCGTAAATGGGTTAACATGCTTCCATGCATTAGAATAACGCATACTCCTCCTAAACAATTAACTAAAATGCTAAACAAGTGACCTTTTTTCGATGGATAGTTTTTGTACTTCTAATGCTAATTTTCTCGTTCCATTCAAAATTTACTTTAAACATATGTTTTGATATAAATGTAAATATATTGTCGACACTCACTTTCCCACAAGAATTTTAAATTTCGGTTTTAATGTTGAATTCGATAAAATATACACGAGGTGTTTGATATCCAAAATTTGTTCGTTTTAGAGGAAATTGGAACTATTAGACCCAGATCACTACGCCATTTTGTAATTTTTGATAAAGTTCGATTTGTGCAGAGTGGACTTCTGCTGCGTTTACTTTATTTCATTATTTTTCTTCAATATTTTAGACCAAATGTTTGCAACGAGACCGTTGTTCAAAAATTTGAAGATAAGGAAGATAAAGGCAAAGTTGTACCTGAGGAAGATCAGGGAGAAGGAGATACATCCCCAAAAAGTGGTGTAGCTAAGGCTGTTGTTAAAGAAGACTCGGAGGACCGTATGGAGGAAATCGATGTTGGTGATGTAAAGGCAAAAGTTAGTGCAAAGTCTGTATTTAAGTCTGTCACTTCTGTTTGCAGTAGCAATGTCACTTACCAAAAATGCAAAGTTATCACGTAATACACTTTTTTTCTTGTTTTGTTGTTGTTTTTAATCGGCACACATCGCAAATGATGATCTGTCACAATTTGGCAGAGAAAGGTATCATGAAAACAGTTCCGACTCAATGCATATAGGCGATCTGGTTAATAAGCAGAGTTAAAGGAGCATTTCAATGAAAGGGATCAATTTTTTAGACGTATGTTTGTTTCCCAAAATGTCTTTTCACAACTACGTTTTCTTTCTTTTTGAATGAGTTTTCATATAACTCAAAGCCAAAGATTGCCGGTTCGCAGATCACTTGCGCCAGAAGGCTTACACAATATCATTTATTCTTGTCTTTGCCAAAAATTCTCTGACAACAGTAAGATAATTTCTCTTGGAAATGAAAGTATAATTGAGTTGCACATGAATAAAACAAATTTTGATACATTTCTTCTTTTTGTTTGCAAAAATAATAAACGATTTATTTAAAACAAGATAGGGTTTACTTTCAACAAGTAACTATAAGTGCGCAGGTTTATAAAATGTTTGTGCCGGCCAGTGACCGACCATCTATTAAGAGTGGTTAAAGGGGCGTGTAAGATTAAGTTGATGGCAGTGTTAAAGATGGCATTGACAATCTAATCTAATCTAATCTAAGGATAATCTTAATTTAAATTATTAAATTTATTTGTGCATACAAATTAAGAATAATAAAAGAAAACAAACAGTACGCTGCAGATTTTGCTCTGGACGCCACAGTTTTTGTTATACGTACATAATTATGTCTATGTGTCACGTTATATATCCCTATTTAATTGTGTCGCCATACGTCGCAGCATATCTTTTTATTGTCGCTTAGTATTCCCCTATATCCCTTTCATCTATTTTAGTGTCGCGACTTTCGCTTTATATTTTTCTATTTTATTTGTGTCGCCATACGTCGCAGCATATCTTTTTGTTGTCGCTTGGTATTCCCCTATATCCCTTTTATCTATTTTAGTGAACGGCGTTTTTGTTGCAAAAAGAAAATAAATTTTGTGATTTTTTTTTATAAAAAAAAACTTAAACTCAATATTTATACAACGATAACAATTTTTTAAAAATAAGTTTATTTACTTTTTAAATGTAGTTCAGGTATGAAGTAAAGTTCCTTAAAAATTCGCTATACCGGTTTTTATATAATGCTAAAAAGTGTTGATGTGAGAAATATTATCTAAAATAAATTAACATTAGATGAAATTTTGTTTTATTTGTAAATACATACCAAAAAATCGAAATAATTTCTTATGATGCTTGTTATAGCCAATTACCATTATTAATGCCAAGTGAATATAGCAAAGCATTTTCTCCAATATTTGAAATAAATATTGATAGAACAGTTTTTAAAAGAGAAGAATTCAAGGGTTGTATAAAAATGTTAATATTGCATGCTATAAGACTCCGAACTAAAGAGACTTATTCAGAATGCATCAAATTACCAAACCGGTCTTCTAGTGTTTAAAGAATGTGTAAAGATAGAATCTTAAATGCAATGAACTGGATTTTCTGATTTTTTTACACAAATTTATTTTCGTTCTTATTTTACAAGTTTACATTTTAATCCTATTTTTTTGAATTTGCTATCCACCGTAAAGGAAGTTCCTTGATATCGTGAAAAAAGTATACCCATGATGAAATTTTGATACCACTTCCTTTTTTCAGAAATGATCAAGCTACGACGACTTCATTCTACTGTTGCGAAGGATTCACAAGAAGTTTTAGGGATCATGGATGTCCAAGTAATTTTTTCCTTTTTCCATTGAACAGATCATTCACGAATTAAACATACTTTTGCACATTACCCACGCATTTTCAACACCACCAAAAGGCCCCACTTTTACGAGAGTCTCTCATAACTATATTATCATTGGGATCAAAGCTTTTTGAAATGTCAAAATTCTTATACTCACGTTGTTAATATCGAATCTGACTCACACCATGAAGTTATATCCATTTCTATTGGTCAACACAAATGTTTCGTGGGCGTTTTCTTCGAGAGGCACTTACCAACCTCTTGTATCGGAATATGAGGAAAGAAGGTTTTGTACTGCATGCATTTGAATCAAAGACCTTGTAGTACAAAAGCAAGGAATTTACCCAAATTTAACCATGACTTCAATTTGTGATGATTGATACACAGATTGTACAAAATTATCATAAACATAGATGCCTCGTAAATCTGACAGAACATTAAAAAAACGATCAGATTTGTAAAAAAACAATAATTTTGCTGTCAAACTTTACGGAGTTAAAATAATATCATAATATTACTCAAAGTAGGTAATGGATGATTTGATTGCTGAAAATTTTACAAATCTTTGAACTATTGTGATTTTATATCATTAAATGATTTTACACACATCAGAATATACTATAGGAAGGAAAAAACCTTACAAGTTCTTCTTCATCCACCAACTTATATTTGGTGATACACAGAGTAAATCACATGAACTATCTAGGGCGGGAAAAGTAAAACAGTTTTTTAAAATATACAACATACATAAGTGTGGAGTCGGTGTTATTTTTCTGAATACAACTTGCTCTCCACATCCCTTTATATTCTTTTCATATTTATGCGAAAATTAAAATTTTATAGAGCGCTTTTAACAATTTCTTTTTTAAAAAAACAAATATACGTGCAAAGAAAAAGACAAATTGAATTATTTAAAAAAAAAGTGCCTTCTATTTTTTTAAAACAAAATAGACTTTATTTTTGACTTTTTCCTAAGAATATATTCTTCAATCTCTCTGGAAAAATGTAGTTTAAATCATCATCCTTTTCTTTTGCAGTGAATTGCAAGATTTAAAGAAATGACTTTATGTTCGTCACGCAGCACATTTTGTTTACATCGGCCATAAATCATTCCAAAAGGGAAGGAAATGATAAACCGAGAGAAAAATAATTTGTAGGATTTTAAATAGGCAAATTTAATTAATGTTATCACGCAAGGAAAGCCGATCCAAGAGAAGTTTCAACCTTTTTGAGTCTCCTATTGAGGTCGCTATTTGAAATGAGCCAATTTTATAGACGAGGAAACCTAAATATGGTTCTGCCATGCGATAGGTAAGATATATATTAGAGATGTATCGCATGTGAAATTTTTTGCATCTTCAGATGCGGATGCGGATATCAAATTTGACATCCTAGTGGATGCAGATGTGAGAATTAATTTTTAGCGGAAGCGAATTAGGATATCATAATTGCTATTCGAGGCAAACTCAAGTTTTATACCTTTTAAAAATATAGAGAGAAGTTGTCAGTGTATGCGTGTTATCATAAAGGCGTACTTATCATGAAAATTTTGGATTTAGGCAAAAATTGAAAAATTTCAAAAAAAACTTTGCGGTAAATAGAAAAAAAGAAAATTAAAAGTAAAAAATTAATTAACAGCACTTCCCAAATTTGATTAACGTTGTCACATTCGTAAACGATAGCAAAACCTGCTTGCAACTGATATAAATCTAAAAGGTCGAAACTGGCCTTTGATCTGCTTATCTTCTGTGATGATAAAGTTGATCAAATTTGCTAACTTATCATTATGATGGAAATGTATATTATACATATACCTTATTATTACATGAAAGTACCGCTTGATTCTTTCCTTAATGAATATATATTGCAAGATAAGCATTTGCCTCACCTCAATTTCTAGAGAGGTAAAAACTTAGTTGCAAATGATTTATTTAAAGAAACTGCCTCAACAACGGTAAACAATTTATGTAAATCTTTTTCTTTTTCTGGTTTTTCTGCTATTTTTAACATTATTTCTAATTTCATCAGTGGACTTGTCATTTTGCTCGATTACCATTGCACCATATGGATATAATTTATTGAATACTCATGTGGCAGCGTAAGCAAAGTCGTCTAAATTCTTGTTTCTACGTTCGAAAATCTTTAGAAATAAACGACTTAAATTGTGCTTTTACTGAACAAGCCAAAAAAAAAGTTCCCTTTCTACAACCTTGTGTTTAGATATGTTTTTCATGGAAATTGAAAAAACTATAATATTCAAATTTGAAAGAAATATTATTTTTAAATTTTGATTTTGAGTAGAATATTTTTTTATCGCAAACAATTTTCTGACACTAATGGCAATTTTCACACTTATAGAAGTTGTGTAGATACGCTTTAAAAATTGAACATTATTTATACTACAAATTGGTGTATTTGTTTTTCTCTAGAGAATATATTTATTCTTGATAGACGCTCTATTTTAAAGAATTTGTTTGCATAAAAACAAAATCTATTAGGAAAAAGGGAACTTGTCTTGCCTTGACAGCGATATGAAAATGTAAACAAAATTTTTGAATGTGTTGAGTAGAGTTGGAAAATAGCTGTAAACCATTTATTTTAGGAATTTTTTTTATAACTGGTTAAAATTGGCTTTAATCCTTTCATGCAGAATGGGACACCAGTGTTCCATAGAATAAAATCGCACTCATTGAAAAAGAAATGCAAGGATAAATTTTGAAAAATCAATGCCTAAAGAACCCTATTAGTGCTGGGCTAAATTTGTGCCATCGTGTGCTTAGGGTGTAAAGTGCCCCTTCCTTTTCTCACATATTAATAAGTTTTTAGAAATATTTTTAATGTTATATCTATATTTCAACTATGCTAAATTCAGTGGTGACCATTTTTTTTATATCAAAAGCAATCAAACCTATCCAAAAATTTATTTATATTGACAGCTCATCTCAAAAAGAGAATTTTTATTTAAATAATTATATAAACATTTTTACGCATATATACCCATTTTTAAGTATGCTGAATTCAGTGAATAATCATTTTTAATGAAAATTAATCTAACCTGTCAAAAAATTGATTTATATATGACAGCTCATCTCAAAAAGAAACTTTTTATCTAAATAATTATATAAAGTTTTGTACACATATATACCCATTTTTAAGTATGCTGAATTCTATTGTGATATTCATTTTTTTATGAAAAATCAAATCTGTCAAAAATTTATTTATATATGACAGTTCACCTCAAAAAGAAACATTTTATCCAAATAAAAATATATATTTTATGTGAAATTTGAAAGTATATTTTATTAGATATATTTCTCATCAATCAAAATTTTGATTGACATTTTCTAAAAGGTAGCCATTATTTTTGAAAAAAAAATATATAAAATGTTACGCGTTCAAAACTCTATATAATTATAAATTTCAAGAGAGTAATATAGAACCTAAGCTATAAGGTTAACTACAGATAATGTCAAAATTTAGCTGAAAAATTTAATTTTGATTTTGATTGACAGTTTTTGATATGAAAGGATTATTCAACTACCATGAGAATGGTATCAAAAGATGCAGCTACGATTTTAGGAAAAATCACGAAATTTGAAGCATCCAATTTTTAAACAATTTTTTGAATGCGACTTCAATTAAACTTTTTGTTTGGATTTTCTATACCCAAGGCTTTTGTTTTAAAAGAATACATTTTTTTTATTTTACTATCAAATGCTTCAAGTATTCTTCTGTAGTTTTTATTACAGATGGTTTTACTTCCTTTGCTTCAATTCTAACTATTTCATTTTCTTTAGTTGCTAGACTTAATTTAATCAGTAGAAAAAAAGCCTATTAGTCAGATGAAAAGGATAAATAAAAGTCTGTAAAAGGAGGAAAACGCTGAGAAGCGATTAGTTATTTCTTTTATATATTTTACAAAATCAACCGAGTACATTAGAGCCTCGCTATAACCAACACCGATATAACGAATTTTCAGTTATGACGAACGAACTTTACGTCCTTCGCATATTTAATGAGCTTCTATTATTCAAAATTACATTACGTGTAACAGTTCGTTTTTCATTCATGGATTGTTTATTGTGTAACAGTAATGGGGTGTCGTTGTAATTTGTTAAATAAATACTCTAATCTATATCAGTGTTTCACAACGTGGTTCATTTCTTGTGAGCTTTTAAAGTTATTTCTCAACACTAAACTTACTTTTGTTTTTGAATGAACAGAGAAAGTTGAAAAGGATGAAAAATCCACCTCTAAATCTGGTACTGATCTTCCTGGTTCAGATGGTGGTGATGAAGAAGATTCAAATGGTGAAGATGGAGAAGAAGAAGAAGAAGAACAGGTAGAAGAAAATGATGCCAATGATGATAACGCACCTGATTTGAAGGATGGCAGTGAGATTGAAATTGACAACAGTGTTGCATAAATTTAATGTTTCCCTTTTACTCTTCATTTTTTCAATTCATTATTTTGATTTGTTTCTTTCCAAATAAAATGTGATTTTTAATAAGAAATGCGTGTTTAGCATTTTTCAATTGAAAGCGATGAAACACTTCACTACCTGATACTTCATATAGAAATGATTCGTAATAAAATTACTCGTAAGAGACGGAAATTACTTAAAAGGGGCTCAAATTACGTCTAGAACAACTTTTGCCTCAAACACGTAGTTAGTTTCTTTGAATGCAATTATTTAGTACCTTAGAACGGAGTATTTTTGCAAATGTTTTACAAAATCGGTATATTTAGCAATACTTTTTTTGAATGCAAATGACCTTTGGCATTAAAATAATTGATGATGACTTCTTTCATATTAAAATTTAGGATGAGTTTGATGGTGATATTTTCGGTAGAAAAAATGAAAGCGAAGTTGTTATTAACCTTGAAATAAGAAAAACCCAAATATCAGGAAATGTACATTTTTAAAAGTATTGATGTATAAACATCAATTAGACATAACTTGTTTTTGCAAAAAATTTTCCATGACATTTTCTGGAAAATAATGGATTTAAAAATGCGAAATTTATATCTTCCTTTAATCAAAATCTATTCGTTTTGAAGAATGTTGTTGAACTATTTATATGTTCTTTTTTATTATATTTTTAGTGAGGAATAAGATATGAAAATCGAAAAAGTATCCTATTTTTTTAACAAAATATTAATTGCAGATAATTTTATAAAAAATTTTGCGGCTAATTAATAAATACGTGAATTTTTGTCAGTTTCTTTAAAAAAAACGAGTTTAGTTCTTTTCTGTTTTCACAAAAAAATAAAATATTTAATTCTATATTTTGAGTATTTCTCAGTTTATCATGTTTTAAATTAATATTTGCAAAATTTTTGCATTGGGTTTTACGAACGTGCAATTCAATTTAAAATTGATCCTGATATTGCGATGTGTCCTCAACCTCAAAACTTTAAGACAAAATAAACTTTTTTATATTTAATACTATGAAAACTTTTATAGTTCTAAATTTTTCAAAAGAACATTAACTTCTTGATGATAACAAATCGGTATAATACCACACATAACTTTAAACTTTCAAGTTTAATACCACTTAAAGAGATTAATATAAATTTAATTGTAGTAAAACTCATCAAAAAACAATTTTTAAACAAATGTCTTCCTATTTACTCATATCAAAATCAAAGAGTGAGTAAATTTTCGTATAAAAAGTAAGCGGATTAGTCTCCCTTTTATTTGTATCAATTGATAAGCAAAGATAAATGAAGGTATAAATGGGGTTATAGCAGATAAAAGTTATGATCGGTGTTTCATGTCTTCATACTTTTATGCTGTTGTCTCCCCTGTCCTCAAACCTTTGAGTTTTTAGAAGATATCAAAACATGGGACATTTTTTCAAAACTCATAAAATGAAATTAGTTTGTATATTGTAAACGATGTTATATATTTTTTGACATGAAAGCGTCATTAAACTACCAGGAAAATGGTATCAAAAGATGCAGCTAGCGATTTTAGGAAAAGTCACGAAATTTGAAGTGATATAATTCAGCCAATTTTAAACAATTTATTTTTTGCATGATCAAACCAAGTACGTTTTTTTTTAATTTTTTGGATGCGGCTTCAATTAAAATATATCTGTATATATTAAACAATATTTTTTTCTATTTATTGATTAATTATATAAATGAATATAAGTATAAATCTAAGAAATGGATTATTATAAAAACGTTATACCTTCAAATTTTATTTGTTCAAAAAAGAATTCAATGTCCAACTTTAAAGAAATCAGTTTCTAATTTTTATTCAATTCAATCTGCATATTCGGAATCAGGATAGAATGCTTAATGTAAAACTATAATAAAGAAGGGAAGTGTGTGATCGTTGCGTTCTATCCAAGATTGCATTTAATAAAAACAGAAGTTGCAATTCCGTACCAGGATTTGTATCCACCATTCCAGGAAAAATGTAAAAGGTTGTTCTAATTCTGAGCATTCTTCACTCTGTTTCTGTAAATGAAGAAGTAATAAAAGACCAAAACTAACTTAATATAATTCTACAAAATGCGGTGTAAATGTTATTGATCAAATGTTTCGTATCTACTCTAACAAAGTAAAAACGAAGAAATGGCCTCTAGCTGTTTTTTAATATATTAAACTACCGGATACGTGTAGATAATTCTGAAATATATCGTCGATCATATATTTTGAAGCTAGTTGAAGAAATTTGTAGTACTAATAAAGCTGATAAACGTGAAGGAAAAAATAGATGTGAATCGAAAAACTCTGATGAATATCCAATAAAGGCTATACGAAAAACTTGTGTGAATCGTAAATGTCGTTATAAAGATTAAAAACAAAAATTGATACGTTAATTGCCATGTTGGGAAAAGTGCGTGGTTAAAACATTTACTTCAAAAATTGTAAAAGTTAAAATCTTGAATGTTAATTCTTTCTGGTCGTTTATTAGCGTCATGAAGAAATTTTTAAATAAATTTTTGATTCAAAAAGACGATTTACTATCGTTTCTTAGATGCATTGCTTATTTTTCATACTGTTGTCAAATTGAACGCAATATTGTTTTAGTAAGATTGTTTTCATGTCGATTTAGTGTTAAGTTATATACAAACTATTTGAAAAGATAAGAAGACAATTACTTCTCATAGACCTGCCCCTTAAAGTGATACTGTTGGGTGGAGAAATTTGTTGTATCGAAAAATCGTATTTAAAATATACTTTTCACTCCTTTTTCGTAACTGAAGAAGTGGGAAGAGTAGCAAGAAACATAGATGTGGATAATGTATATAATAGAAATTTTTGATGCGTGTAAGCGTGTCTGAGCTTACTAAACGATGATGATGTCTGAGCAAACAGTATAAAACAGAAAAGTGTTTGTCACTTCTACCAACACTCCCCCAAATGAAAAATGCTTTCTTCTTCGTTATTTCAGCGTTCTTCCTTGAAAGTCTTCAAACAGGTATTAAATGTACACTATTCCACGTATGCGTACGTATATCATTTTAAAAATAAAAAAAGGTTGCTGTTGTGTTCGAACCTCTCTTACATTGAAAACTTTTCACCGTTACTCTTCAATTATCCTCAAAATCGTCAAATCTTTTAGTCATTTATACCATTTTAACTTTTACATTTTTAGAGCAGAAATTTTAAGACTAATCTTTTGGTTTCTTTTTTAGTTGAAGTTATATATTTAAAGCAAGCAATTTTTATTTCTTTGAACATTGGAGTCAAACTAAGTTAATTAAACTTTTTCATTTTAAATTCTTATTTTTCCAATTTGAATTTGTTTTTCTAATTTCATCTTACTCCTTTAAATTCCTCTTTTTTCATTTTGTTCGTCTTATTGGAAAAGATAATATACAGTAATGTTTGAAAATGCCCGCTATAAACTGGCGGCCGTCTTTCAAACTGTCTTACCGTGGGCTTTAAGTATTCAAAGAAATATCAACCATTGTCTATTTTTTAAACTATTACTAAAAAAAGAAAAACTTAGTTTGTGATTTTTTTCTGTATCTTTTAAACAGGAAATAAATTTTTTACTAAAACATTCAATTTTTTTCTCTTTTTTTAATATAATTTAAGTAGAGTCAAGCCGTGTTTTCCGTCATCACCTGTTCCTGAAGACGGATCTTCGAGACTGACGGAAAGTTGAAACGATAATTAGCACAATAAACTTTTTGTTCTGTAATATTTTGCTATTATATTACCCTAAATTTATTGTCTAGACAAAAATCAGAGAAAACAAAAAAGTTTATTATTTTAAGTTTTTGTACCAAAAAAGTCTTTTGTCTACTTTCTCTTTTCACGAAAACGCAAAAACATCAAAAATTTGCATTGCCCTCCATAAATTATTTAGATGAGTTTTAGCCATATTAGGATTTTCTTCCATATTCCCCATAGCAGCAGCAAGATCTTTTCTTCACCTGAGACTATTTGCCTAATATCTTCATCGTTGAATAAAGCGGCTATCTGAACATTCCGGTCAACATTTAACAGTTCAACTGAATGTAAAAGGAGTTTGCAAAGTATCCGCGTGTGAATTTAAATCATTTTGCAATGCTTGCATGATAGAGACGTCTCTTTCTGAATTTCTAATCTCCGCTTGTGGCGAAGAACGTAAAATTGAAGTATGAGACCAGCACTTATAAATGGCAGTAGGTATAACTAACACTCAGGTTTAGGGAATCGGTAGTCCTTGGAGTCGGAGATTTAATCAGATTGGAGTCGGCATCAAATAAAATTTATGATTCGAAGGAATTTGAGTTGGGTATAGAAGCATTAATGCTTTAATAACTAACGAAGATAAAATTTATATCAAGTATTTAACTTCTAAGGCTAATCTCATGAATCCATAACAAAACAGTAAAGTTTGCTTACTTTATATTAAAATATAATTGCAAAAAGCAATCATTTTATTTGTATGTTCAACCTTCTTATTCACCAATCCATTTTTCATTGATGGCTATGCTATGGAAGCAAAGGAGGCCTTCTTAATTATTTAACAGCTATGCGAAGCCTAATTGACACTTTGGATGTAATGCCCCTTCCCTCCAAAAAGTTCTTTTGCTGTCTAAAAACTAAAAAGTTTATTTGTTGTAAAGTGAACAAAACTTAAAAATTCCGAATAATCTTTTAATTTTTATTTCAGTTATTGTTGTTGTTGTTTGTTGAATTGACGCAGCTTGTAAGTTGTCGCGAATTGAAAACTGGCACTTGGCTTATCATAAGAGTTGGGAGCCTTGGGGATCGAACCCCGACCTTCAACTTTTAAGCTGAGAGGTACACCCTAACATCCATTGAAGCTCAAATTTTTATTGCAGTTGATAAGCTAATCTTTTAATTTTTGTTTTAAATATATAATTGAAATAAACGTTCAGCTTTTAATTATATATTCGCAGAGCATTTATTACTGAAGAAGGATCGATTACATCGATATCATTGTTTACATATAGCTAGAGTTTCTGTCTCGTGATTTATTGAGTCTTATTTCTCGAGACTTGAACGGTTATCTCACGAGACTCGATAAAATTATCCCCTTTATTTTACTATTTTTACATTCGAAAATAAAGAAATCTTATAATTTTGAATATGACTGAAGCTTCTAAACTATGAAAATCCGTCGCAACAATTGCAAAAAGCTTTGCTCTCCATACAATCTACATTTTGGAAATGTGAGAGAAAATTTTCAATTGCACATAACATTTTAAAAGTAATTTTGAAAAATTAGGCCTTAGATTTTCTAAAAGTTTTTATTTTTTAGTTTTTTTATATATCCATATTGGTGTTTATAACTTTTATTCTATTGTCTTGAAAATTCTCAATCTAATTTCTCGAGAAAATAATTTTATCGAGAAATGAGAAATTCTACATATAGCCAAATGAAGGCACTCAACAACAGCCCTACAAGACTTCAAAGTGATTGCCAATGGTTCATGGCTTTACCACTTCAGTGATAGTGTTATCCAAGACTACTCAATTTTTGACGATATAAAGTGGCAAGATATAATGCATCAAAAAACTTGCTATATGCTTTTCCATCAAAACTGCATGAATTCCTTCATAAATCTTGAACATTCTGGGTAAAGGAATATTCGATATAGACAGAAGCAATTGAATGATTTGTTATCCAACAAAAGTAAGAATTTGTGAAATTTGTTGCAAGTGTCGTCAAAACGTTTCCAATAAACATAAAAGTGCTCGTGAATCATGTTTAAAAAAAATTTTAAATAGAACTTTTTTACATTCACTTTTATCAAAGTTACAAAAAATGTTCTGTTCCATAAAAATAATTGAAATCGAAGAAAATTTTTCGTTCTCTTTTCTTTACAATATAATTCATTGAAATAAGCATTCCTTCCGATTTAATGAAGAAATAAGATTGTGAGTGCAAATGGCTGTAATCACAAAGCATTTTTTCTTAAACTAAAATTGATTTTAAATTTCTTACATTTTTCAATAGTTCAAATATGGAATCAATCCTAATTTAATTTAAGATTATCTTAACTTTCATATTTTTGCTTTGCGCTCCCTAACACATTAAACTATTTTTCAGACTTCAATGGTATTTATTATCCTCAAAATCAACCAGAATTACACCACAAACTAAAGGAACACTTCACATCTAATGACATGGAATACTGTCAATGCTTCATTGAAAATCGATACACCTTGGAAATAGAAGTACAAAATAAGACTTTAATAAACGTTTATGCAAACACTCCCAACGATGCCTCCACGCAAAAAGATTTGATTTTTAATTCATTTGAAAAAAAGGTATACCTTGATTTATCTTTTGTGCTGTAGTCGAACAGGGGCGGAGAGAGTAGTTGAAGGCCCGAGGTGCCATGATATAACAAACACCAATTTCCTTTTTATGAACTGATTTGTCATATAATTGTTATTTTTTCAATCCTCATTCAAACATAAGTACCAAAAAAATCTACTAACCACTTTAAATTTTAGTTTAATTTGAAAGTACAAAACCAATTAGTGTAAGCAGTTATATGCATGTTATTTGCTGTTAAAAGAAAACTGAAAAAAGTATTTTTTTAAAAAAGCAAGGAAAAGATAGAGTGCTTTTTCTGGGCGATGATGTCTCCTAGAACAAATTTACATAATAGGTTTCAATTGATGCTGATATAAGGTTGCTTAACAAATATCAAACCCTCCATACAACTCAATGTATCGAGAAAGAAATGTAAATTTTTTCATTTAATTAATTTAAAATTAATTATTATTATTTTTCCTAATAAAATCTATTTTTTAAGATAATATTTAGCAGCAATAAAAAATTCACCTTCTTTCAAATACTCGGGTCGTCAAACATTTCATATTTTCAAGAGGTGATGGCGCAAAATAGTTAAAAACCACTTATCTAAAGAAGCAAATGCAGTTGTTTGTGTGTGATATAGTTTACAGATGTTACAATCACTTTATGCAATCAGATATGAGCGATGAAGAATAACCTGCACCCAGTGCCCGCGCTACCTATATAATTTTGGGGCACGTGCCCCCCCCCCCCCTATATTAACCTTCCGTTCACGGACAATTTTGATATAGCGTAGTTCACGGACATATGGCATTTTACTCCATGTATGAATACGAAGTAAATTACCTTAGAATATCCCTCTAATACAAAAACTTAAATTCTTAGGGCATTTTAGAGCTGTAAAAAAATATATTGAATATTATATTTTGTTTTTTTAGTGCACATATTGCCTTAAGATAATTTTATAAAATGATATCAAATGAGGATTGGCACATATGTGGGCATGACAGTGAAAAATGACAAAATACACTAAAAAATGGTTACAACATAAAACCAGTGAGGATTATCGTTATATCACGACGCTGTTATATTTGTGCTGATACAATAAAAATTTGGGAACGTTTTAGAAATTAGCTGAAGCAATAAAAAATTTCGGAACGTTTTTGAACTTTCCATTTATTGAAAATGTTATTGTAATTGGTTGTTTTTTCTCTGAATTGGCAATATATATCATAATATGTATTGCATACGCATATTTCAAACCTCTTATAAAAATATTAGATGTACGCAGTATATAGTGTTTGTGACCTTGAAGGTTGATAGATGTGGCACGCTTATGTTGTTTATCGATTCATTTCGCGAATATATAAATTTCAATATTCATTTGCTTTCATCACGAATATATAAATTTCAATATTCATTTGCTTTCATCACGAATATATAAATTTCAATATTCATTTGCTTTCATTTTCTTCGTTCATTTCCAATGAGTTCAGATCATAGCACATCAACATTTTTTGAAGACTCTGAAGAATCTTTTTCTGTAAGCTCTTCTTGTAGTAGTTATTCGCACTCTGATGAAGAAATTGATGAAAATTTGATTTCTTCCGATAGAGTCGATTATAGTTGGGAACCAATCATAGACTCAAGAGGAAGATCATGTTCGGAAAATATTCGAGATGTAGCATCTTTGCCTCCTGGACCAAAAGGTCAAGCCGTGGGTGAAACTGACTTGATGAAAGTTTTTAACTTTTTTTTTACTCAAGAAATTATTTTTTACATTTTTAATATGACAAAGCTAAAGATGCGCTTAAATTACGAGTAAGTTTCCATTTTTTGATATTTAACTTCATATCAAAAAGCTAGCTGTTATCCTTATGTTGTTTTTAAGATATTATTTTTAAATCAGCTAACAGTAATTTTAGCTTTAGGGTAAAAAAATTCTTAAGTTAAAAGCGGCAGTGGTGATCTAAAATCAATAGATGGGGGTAAAAATTCTTTTGAAATTTCTATTTCAGTTCAAAATATAATTATTAGGTCATTTATCAAAAGAAGATATTTATTGATATTGTATTAAATATATCAAAAAAACAATGAAAATTTGTTAAAATATTTTGAAAAGTTTTCATAGAGGAAAAAGGGAAATTGAGTTAGGCCTAGGTCCCCTTCTTCAGATGCCGATGAAAAGCGGTTACCTTATCTTAAAACTTTTATTTAGATAAAGATTTCAAAAATTAAAAGCAAATGAACTTTATGCTTTATGTTTAGTCATAAAATAGGCTTCCGTATAGAAAAGCAAGAGGGAGTATATATGGCTTGGTTAGTAAAATAAGCAAAAAACCTTTATTTGAATAGAATGTGAAAAATATAAAGAAAACAACGTTTACAACGGAAAGTGGCAAAGAATATTTTTTAATTTCGGAATAGATAATTTAATTAAATATATTTCATAAATATATATATATATATTGCTATCGTGTGTAGACACTACAAAAAAACAGAAATGTAATGATTTATATAAAGAAAAGTATATCATAATTAAAATAAATATAGATAAATAATCAAATTTAGTGATTAGTAATAATCTAGGTCATTTTCTCAAAAAGTAAATGAGTATTTTTTAAATCAATTTTTTTTAAAGTAAGCACACACACACACACAATAAACAATGTCGTAAAGTAGTATTTTATCTTTGATTTCTTTTGCTTTATAGAAAAGAGAGACCAAAGTATGCTTATCTAAAATATTGGTATGAATGTTTTGAGGTTCACCATATACTAACCTATTTTTCTTGTCTGATTTATTTGGGCCAAAACATGGATCAAAGGATAAAAGTAAGTGACCTGTTTAATGACAATTATGGAGTTCCTTTTTTAAAAGCATCTCTCGGAAGGGATATGTTTACATTGATAAGCGTTTTTCTTTGTTTTGACGACAAGAGGCTTAGAGATCCCAATGACAAAATTTAAGCCATCCGATATATCCATACTCACTTTTATAATATATTTTCTCAATATTGGACTCCTGATGCAAACGTTACCGTTGACGAGCAGTTGGTAAGCTTTAGAGGACGATCCAATATCAGGATCTACGATCCAAAAAAGCCAGGTCATTATGGATTCAAGTTCTATCATCTTAATGACTCTAGGAACTTTTATTACCTAAAGACTGAGTTGTATGTTTCAGGGCTTCCTGACAAAGATTACTTTTCATCATTTTGTATCATGAAAAGGTTAATTACTGCTTGTAATCTTCCTCAAGGATCTGGAATTTTTTGTGATAGGTTTTTTACATCATATAATATAGTTAAATGGGCCCTCGAAAGAAAATATACTGTTTGTGGAACAGCCATGGCAGCAAGGAAGTTTATTCCTAACATTTTAAAACCTAATTACCTAAAGAGTCTAAAACTTCAGGAATGTGAATCAAGAATTATTTATTGTAAAGAAGCCTCACTTTCTGCTTACATTCCTCGAAAGCATGCGCAAAAAAACTTCAAAGTTGTATATGTGTTTTCCTCACAACACAGAAAAAGAGTTGAAATTTCTAGTATTTATCGTAAACCGGCGCCATTGTTGGAATATAATAAAAATAAGAGTGGTGTAGATGTTGCGAATCGAATGGTCAGACAGTTCCGTACATATAAGCCATGTAGAAGGTGGACAGTTGCTGTATTTTCTAACTACCTTGATATTTTCTGCTTAAATACATATATTATCACTCGATTTAACTCCTCTGAAAGTCATTCTTCCAATGTTAATCATGGTAGAAAAACATTTTTAAAAAAGCTTGCATTTTATTTGGCTAGTGATTCAATGAAAATAAGAGCTTCAACTCCCCAGATCAACTCAAAAGTAAAATCCCTTTTGAATTTTTACGGTTTTTCGCCTGAAAAGGAGCATCAACCTTCAAGCTCTCTCAGAGGATTTTGTTATTTTTGTCTACCTAAGAAAACTAGAACAACGCGAAAGTGTGAAGGATGTTCTTTTTTTATTTGCAAAACACATTCAAAACTTTCCTGCTCTCAATGCTTAGCTTAAATTTTTTTCTGCTTCAATAAAATTGCATTTTCTCCACTATTTATTCTTAAAACCTTAAAATAGGAAATTTTTTTAATTTACTAAATTTCTTGCACTTTTTATACTCTTTTTTTGTTATAAATCAAAATTAAAAAATATATTTTAGGAAAAAATAATTTTAATTTTTAACGCCATCTCAAAATTTCTTTTTATAATTTTTACAATTTTTGGCCTTTTATGCTTTCATTCAAAAACTGTAGGGCCTTTAAATTAAATAATGAAATCCTTACATTGACATAATTTTATAATTTTTTTACATATTGGTTAAAATTTTTGCATAATGGGAAAGTTTTTTGTTATATCTTACAAACTATAGCCGTGGAGTAAAATGCCATATGTCCGTAGTCCGAAGGTTAATCTTTGCCCCCCCCCCCCCTAAAATTTTTGGTTTTGCCCCATGCACTTTTTAAAGGAAAAATAAATAAGCAAAAATTGTAAACAATAATCTTATATAAATGCTGGTGTGTGTGTATGTATAATATGAGATTTCTATAGGTTTTTATACAGAAGTACTTCATGCTTTTCAGCAAAGTAATATAGGATATAAAGTAATATAGGAAATAAGAAATGTGTTTCTTTGCCCCATTTCAGCCCCCTTGCAATTTAGCTTTAGCGCGGGCACTGCCTGCACCTCCAATTTTTGTACCGGCCCCGTTTACCTGCTCGCCCCCTGCAAACCGCCCCTAGTCTCTGCCACGCTTTTAGCATTTACTAGCTGTAAAGATGTAACTATTCGAAAAAAGTATGAGATTGGTCAGACAACAGAAATCAATTTTCAGGTTACGTTTGTGGTTCCCAAAGCAGGGGTAATAAGCGCAAGGTAATTTATAGAAAAGATTATCATTTAAATATATTGAGCTGCTATACAGGATATGATTGGTGAAGTCAGTGAGAATGAAAAATTGATTATGGGCTAAGATTTAAAAGGTGATGTAGGAAAGGAGGCAGATGGTGATATCAAAATATACGGAGGTCACGGTTACGGAAAAGAGAAAAAGGGGGTGACGAGATTCTAGAAAGTGCAGGAAGAAAGAGACTGCTAATTTTCACAGGAAAAGAGGACAACATTTTATTACATATAGAAGCGTAAAAAAAGTTGTAAAATTGATTACATTTTGACAAAACGAAGATAGTCAACAGATATGAAAGACAGCAAAGTTATTCCCGGTAGTGATACATAGTGGAGCAACATGGAATGGAAACGAGGAAAAGAAGAAATAATGTTGAAAAGTTGTGGAGACACGGAACGTGAAACTTGAAATAACCTGGAATAAAAGATAAAATGATGCAAGGAGTAAAGTTTGAAACAAAGTACAACATGTTTGGAACTTCGGTTTTCGAACGTCTCGGTACTCGTACAATTCGGCTTTCGACCAAAAAAACTGAGCCAAGTTTAAATTTAAGACTAGTTTGGAATGATTTATTTTTTTTATTCTATCCACTTTTTGTGTTTTATATTTCGCCACAAATAAAAAAGAAATCAGTATACAAGTTACTTTAATAAAAATTGTTTGATCTTTCTTATTGAGGGCCAGGTTTTGAATATTTACAGCTCTTGTAGACCGGATAAAATCCTCCCTCTAAGCTCCTAGGACCATAAGGCGTTTCATCGAAAAGGCACAATTGCCGCCCTGGTATCGAACTATGAGGAAAGTAGGCTTGATGCGGGATTTTTATTTAATTCTAGTCATTAATAAGTATGTCGAAATGTTAAACTAACAAAATTTGCGGTTTGTTATAATGAGGTTTGTATCTCTACATATATGAAAGGATACTTTTCTTTTGGATCCGATATCGACGATCAAAAATAAAAACCAATATTTTTCACTGTATAGACTTAATTTAAAAATTTTAATTTAGAAATCAGGATTTGTCTATGGAAAAAAGTTTGAAGTATTTTATACATCGAAGAAATTTAATCTAATAGATTATTTTGCAATTGAGAATGATCTTAAACTGGAAAGAACTCTAAAGGTTACAGGAAAAAATGGTGCTGTAATTTTAGAAGTGAACTTTATTTATCAAAAAATTAAAGGTAAGATTACATTTTGCAACACTTTTCAAGAAAATCATAACTATACAACATTTTATTCCTCACATTTGTTTAAACCAGTGGTTATCAAAGTGGTCGTCACCACTTTTCTTTGGTTTGGGTAGTATAATTCCGGGTTGTCCATGCTTTTTTGGATCCAGGCTGCAATCAGAAAAAAATTGGACTTTGTCATTTCTATTAATTTACTATTATAAAAATTAGTCAGGTTATTTAAATGATGCACAATATTTTAATATAAGAAAAATCCATAACGTTTTCAAAATAAGCCGCCACATGCCGTATTTTACCATTCTGAGTTTAAGGGGGTCTTTCACTTACAGCAAGTTCTTTGAGTGTCTTTGTCTAAAATTGTTAATTCCTCCATGTTGGCATTTCCGAAAATATACGTGCTAGAATTGTAAATGCTCTTTTGACAAAACAACGAATAAATCAGTTGGATAAAGAAAAGGACGCGATTATTTCTTAGACAGCAATAAGCACATTCTTCGCGTTAAATGTCTTTTAAATAAAATATGATAATTTTGTTACACTTTTTGGCTAATCTTCTTTCATATACGCAACCGAGTTGCTAAGGGTTCATGCCTCAAATCAGGTCAAAAAGTAAGCAACTTGCTTAGCAACCTCCAGACCTCATATGGATCTGTTGCTAAAGTTTTAGAATTGTAAACATTGCTTCATTTTTTCCTTTCCCAGCAAATAAGACTCATTTTGAGTTAATTTAATTACGCTCATGCTCTTCAATAGGGGGGGGGGGGGAAGGGTCTGAGCTCCTCCCTGTGATTTATTTTGACCCTACCTCTTTTTGAACTCCCTTGAAATATATAAATGTATACACTTCTTATAATCCAGTCACCATCAAAATCATTCTCTTTACTTGGAGTCTGGCGACAGGACTACTTCTTCTTTTTTCTTCTTTGATTACACCTTATCCCTGAGTTGGGGGTTGGTGGCTGCGATCCGATGACCCCACTTTTCTAGATACTTTGAGTCACCTTCGCTCAATCCAAGATTATTAGTTGTTCCTTCAGACCGTCTTTCCATCTTTTGCGTTGGCTTCCCTTACTTCTCGCTCCAACCACTTTTTTGTCCAGCGCTTGACTTTCTTTCTTAAAACATACGCGTACCCCCTGAGTTCGCTACGCTCTCCACTGCTAACACGCTTGTCGTAACTCCTATTTTCTTCATTTCTTATTCTATCCCTCAGTGTCATTCCCATCATCTTTCTAAGCATCTTCCTCTCGCAAGTGGCTAATTTCCTCTAATCTTTCTTCTTCAAGCTCCAGCATTCGCATCCATATGCCAATACTGGTCGAACGATTGTTGTGTGTAACTTCGCTTTGAGCTTTATTGGCATTCTTCTGTCACTGATAACCATTTTCACCTCTTTCCACCTCAACCAATTAGCATTTACTCTGGCTTGAACATCTTCTTCATAAATTCCTCTATTGACAATTAGTGAGCTCAGGTATTTAAAACTTTTTACCTGTTTAATTTTTTCTCCCTATCTTCAATGAATACCTGATGTTTTTCTTTTTTGCTACAAACTATAAATTCTATCTTTTTGGCAATTATCAAAAAAAAGCAAATAGGAGTTCCAAAAAGGTCTTCTTTTCTCAGATGTTCGAATAATTCATCAACAACTAACGAAAACAATAATGGGCCCAATGCCGATTCCTGATGTAGCCCTGTTCTTACTTCAAATTCTCTTGAAATCCCTTTTGACGTTTTAATAGCTGTTTTTGAGTCTTTGTAGTTTTCTTGAACCAACCTAACCAATTTTTTAGATACTTGTTATTTACGAAAGCACCAATACTCTACTTCTCTGTGTATAGTATCATATGCTTTTTCTATACAAAATCACAGAAAACTGATGAATTTACTTCAATATTTTTTCCTATTAATTGCTTTGTAACAAAAATTACACCTATCGTCATACTATTTTCAGACATAAATCCAAACTCTTTTGGGTCTATTTTTACCACTGATCGAATTCTCTTGTCCAAGATTTTTTCCAGTAATTTCAGTCCGTGTTCCATTAACTTGACATGACGATAACTACCACATTCCAAAGCATCCCCTTTCTTTTTACTAATGGGTACTGGTGCGATTTTTTCCAATCTTCAGATATTTTTCCTTCAATCCACACCTTTCTTAGTAGATCTATCATCCATTTACAAATTTCATGGCCTCTAGCTTTCAGCATATGAATACTAACCTCGCTAAATCCATTTGCTTTTTAATTCTTCATTTTCCTTCTCTTCCTTCAACTTTGAGCGCTTCATCTAGCTCTTCTTTTTCATTTGCCATATTCAAAAGCTTTCCAAACTATTCTGCCCACATGTTCTTAATTTTTTCCGTGTGAAAGATAATTTCCCCCCTTTCATCTTTGATAATATTAACGTTTCCAATCTTTTCGTTTTCTTTCTGTCTTGCTTTGGCAATTGGGTTTATTTCATTCTCCCCTTCCATCTTCATAAAGTGGTCGAGTGCCTTGATTTTTAACAAGTGCTCTTTTAGCCTCCCTTTTTTGCTTCATATATTTCATTGTCTATTTTCAAGTTTGTTAAATGTCCTTTTCTTCTCTTTTAAAACACTTCTCACAGTTCCACCAACATGTTTCCATTTTCTGGGCTTTGTACGTCCTAAGTCCTTTTCACTCACTATTATAAAGGCCTTCTTTATCGTTTCCCACATTTCTTCTATGTGATCGTTGTTCTTCCATTGGGTAACTATCATTTTTACGATCTTCTTAAATTTTCAGTCGTGTTCCACTTTCCTTTAATTTCCAAATTTTAAGTTTTTCAGCTTTTTGAATGTTTTCTTTATATTTTCTCTTCTTGTACAAACCCATGACCACCAACCTATGTGGATTGACAGTCTCACTTCCAGGAGGCGACAGGACTTATCATTTAAAAAATAAGGATAAGCAACCACGTAATCAATTTGACTCCTGAAAAGCCACTCTATCCTTCGCAATAAAAAATGATGTAACCCACAACATATTGTTTGCATACATACACACAAAATGCACACATTGTTTCTCCACTCCTTGATCATTACAATTCGCCTAGTGACACTTTTTGCTAACAATGCATACACTTTTCGCTCTCTTTAACGTGAGTCTATTTTGTTTTGATATCTCTTTCATTACATGATTTCATAATAGTGCTCAAATTTCACTCACGCTTTCATATGTGTAATCTCGAAAAAGATGACAACGATTAAAATATCTAATTTTTTTATACCTGTACCCTTTGCATCCCTTCCATTCTTATGTGATTATCGACTTTGCGTTATCCATAATCTGATATTGTAAGTAAGGGTATATTAAAATGTATTTTTTAATTGAATCATCAAAAGCATAATTCATTTTGAAAATATCAGATTTTGATAATTCCATAGCATCACGGCAATTTAATTGTATTTTCGTCTTAGAGTTAGAACATAAACTTTGAGTCAAATTTTTAATAAATTTTAGATCATTTATCCAAGTCTTCTAAATATGTGCTCTAACTTTCAGAATAACACTTTTGTTGTTTGTTACGCTATTTGCTAAGCCATGTAGCTGATTTTGTTCAAATATATTTTCTGAAAAGACGCTTTCAAATTTAAAATGTCAGGGAGCAATATAAAATCAACTGCAAACAAAAAATTAGTTACATGTTTCAAGGTCAATTGCTTTAAACATGTTGGAATGCATGCTATAGCATCTTTCTACTTTCTCAAATGGACCACAATTTTCTTCTCGATATATGAAGAATATTTGTTTGAATATCTGGGCATTTTGATTATAGAAATGAAATAGTATTTCAAAAATAGTTCTCTTTATATTTAATTTTCTAACATTATATGTATACAATTTGCACGCTGACGGTAAAGGTAACGTGGGGTGTTTTCATCGAGGAGGCACAATTGTGCCGCTTGTATCCAACTATGAGGAAAGTAAGCTTGATTCGGGATCGAACCCAAGACGTTGAGTTATCGAAACCCAGTATCTAGCCAACCTTACTACGCCCCCTAAAACCAAATAGTTCCTAACTTTTCTTTTGTTAAGAGTATAACAATTGATTTTACTTTTTACTGCTTCTACTTTTTCATTTAATGTCATTATGTACTTTTTTTGATTAAGTCCCTAACATAATTTTGGTATAATTTTGGTATTATTGTCTTTTCATCCTTTTTTTCCCTTTCCACCATGAAAACGAATATAATAATAGAAGGTAAGAAATATGTCATATAAATAATAGAAGGTAAGAAAAACTTTATTCAATTAATCCTGATATATTTTGAATAATATTTTGGAATATGAACATTTTGTCTAATTTCTAGATTTGGATATTTTAAGCGGAACTTACACCCATGAAATAAAACGTCTTGGAGAATTTTTAGACGAAGGCTTAACTCTACCACCTTCGCATCTAAAGTTTACGATAGATTTTGATGGGCTTTACTGGAAATTTGAAAAAGAACTTTTTATAAAAGAAATGAATCATATGGTAAATAACAAAAGAAAATACATCACAAATATCCTTATAGAGAAAAATGGCACAGGTGAAACTGTAAGAAAGCTTATCATTTTATTATTCTTGCAGAATGAAACTTCTTGTGTTAATCCTGTTATTGATGTTTGAAATGGATTTAAGGATCAAAAATAAAGTTATCAGTTAGGTCATCATACTAAAGTTTTGTTGAACGGGGGTTAGTTTATTTATATTTTTTTAGTTAGTTGGATTAAAAATTCGTTGTTTATTCCGTTTTTATCTAATCATGCAAACCACATTTATACCTTTTCTAGCAGTCTTTTAAGCTAGTAAAATTTAGACATTTTACTCCATACTTGTTGAAATGTTCTTGTTTACAATAAGTAGATTTTTGGACAAATTTTATTTCTGGCTTCATTAATATTTGGTACCAATTTTAATGCGAAATTTCCTTACATTTACCAGTATATTTTGATGTTTTACTTCGAAAAGTGTACTTTATAAAATGACACTTGGCTCCGTTTTGGCCAATGCAACTCTCATATCATTACTCACTTCCAATCCTTTGTGCAATCCTTCAGCTTGGCGTTTAAAATAGGCAATGGTTTGTTTACTGAACTCGCGTTCTTCATTTCCAAATGTCTTTTTAACTTAAATGGCTTTAAAAAGTGGATGATAACACTTCAGAACTCAAAAAACCAATATGTTCCTCTTCCCCACTCAACGTGAATGCAGTAAACCAAATTTCAAGTATTAGTTGTCATATTTCATTTGTAAGGCATTAAGAAAAATGCACATCTACATCTATAAAATCAAGCCTGAAAAGCAATAAAAAAGTAAAAATGGTTTACTCATTTCAAAGATTTTATATTTATTCTTTTAAATGTGACTTATTGACAAACATCGCAAATGACCCAATATGAGGGCAATATGTTCCGCTAAACGATCCACTCAGTGACTCCTTCTCGGTCCCCATGGAACTGCTTTGCGATCTTTTAGGAGACTGTGGACTCCAGTTTGAGTAGTGAGCTAAAAGGTAGTGATACAATCAGAATTACAAACAAGGTAACTTGACTTGATCAAATCCGTGCAGTTATGATGGGAATGGGAATGTACACTGCAAGTATATTGCCTGGTAATAATGGCGGTGCGTTCATTGCTTTTATAATTAAAATTTTGACAATTATAAAAAAAAGTTTGGTCGGCTGAAGGATGTGTGCCTCTGATACATACATGCATACATACTTACTTACGATTCGATACGATAACATTTATTTTGCAAAATAAAGAATAAGAAACAAAAGTAAGATTGCATTAAGGTATTTAAAGGTCTAATAATAATTCCATGATTTGGCCTAATCTCCAAAAGGCCACGAGCCGCTGAGATGAGATGATCCTAATATAAAAATTAATGGGAATATAAAATATTAAAAAATATACATCAACAGTCATTTGAGTATAAGCAGTAGTAAATAAACTTATATTATATATATTCATGCATTATTAGGAGCTTGGCAAAGCTTCGGGGGCATTTTATATGACTCTGTGCTGCGCCAAGATACTTATATTTAATTGTAAGATTTTAAATTGGCAAACTTCTCGTTATTGAAATTTCACAAAATTTAGCATATGTTCATTTTCCATGTACAAAAATAATGTGTTAAAATTTCAAGACATTTCAATGAATATTTCTTATAGCATCTGATGGGTAAAATCCACATTTTTAGTATATATGTGTCTATATATGTGTATATTGTATATATATATATCTCATAACCTGTACGGTTGAACGCGGGTAGACAACTTGCGTGTTATCTCCAACCCGTATATTACGATGATTCTTCTCCAACCTGTATTCTACGATGATTCTTCTCCAAACTATATACTACAATGATTCATCTCCAACCTGTATACTACGATAATTCATCTCCAACCTGTATACTACGATAGTTTCTATTCCATGTACAAATGACCAGGTAGACAATGTTCAACTTTCTGTTCATATTTTGCTAGATGTAAGATTTGATATACCTCATTCGAGGGGACGATATTTCCAAAAATATATATCAAAAATTTTAAAATAAAATGTAACCGATTTTGAATAAGTAAACGTAAAAATTAGAAAAAAATAATTTATTTTAATTAAAAAAAATCGCGTTTAAAATGTCGACAAAAACTTTTTTAAAAAAAAATTGAATCAATTATAAGTGTTCTTTAATCCAATGGAAAAATTAAAAAAAATATTTTAACTTCTCGTGGAAAAAAAATTTTGGGTGAAATTTTGGGTTCAAGTGCGGGAATCAATTTGATAGCATGCATGGTCGAATAATTTAAAAGTTAAGGAACTAGTATATGTTATTTGAAAATGGCCTGTGGTGCAACTTTTAAATAATAATTATGATGCGAGATAGATAGCATTGGCGTGAGATTTCTTTATCGCACATTGATTGTCGGTATAAATATGACAAATACTCTTCGTTAAAAAAGAGTAAAATGCGATTTCTCAAGTACTTATAATATAAGCAATGTATTCTGAAAGCCCATAAAAAATGCTCAAATATGGTATATTGCATGATGCATTTGGTTTAGAAGTGTGAAAGTTATAAGCGTTTTAATATTTGACTAAAATTTCAGCTACGAACACTACAAATAAACTAGCCAGACCTCTGATATTCTTGAACTGAAGGAAAAATGCATACATACATACGAATACAAACATACTACATACATACGTAGACCCTCGTTAAGTCAGACTACATGGGGAAGAAGGGTGTCCGACTATGCCGATAGTTCGTCTCTTCCCCATGCAACACCTTGTCACAAAGCCCATGCCTATTTCTGAAGCGCCATAACCACACATCACTTGAAGTAAAATCATTAATTTCCATATGTCTAGCTAACTTTTGAGTAGCATCTTGAATACCAATCCCACAAACTTTTACCCCGCATGATCGTTGCTGCACAAACCATTTCGTTACCGCTTCTTCCAAATTTCCATCCCGAGAAACTCGCATCTTTTTTCTATTTCCAAGAGAAGAGACTTTAAAGAAAAAGCTAGGAGTTTATCTTTAGCTTTCCGAATGTCTGCCACAGTTTGTTTCTTCACCCCATACTCTTCACAAACACTTTTCACAGTAGCTCCAGCTTCTAATTTGCGAATAAGTCCAAGTTGCTTGGTCACTGATGGAGTCACAAGCTATCGAGCGATGGCTGTACGTCTTTCAGGCATTTTGCAGGAAAATATTGAAGAAAAATGAAGATGAAAACTTCAACAACTTGATATAGCCACAATAAGCTTTGCAATACCGTCAAAATTTAGAATGACCGCGAACTATCTATTTAGTAAAAAACAAATAAAATGGCTGCTTGTAAGCCAAAGCTAAATTAAAAAGTAAAAGAAAACGGCCGTTTGTAAGCTTATGAGGGCAAACATTTGTATTCTCGGTCACGGTCTGACTTATCCGATATTTGAGTTATCATAATCGGAGTTAACGAGGGTCTACAGTATTGACATTAGACACCATACACTGAAACACTTCATTCACATCATCATCATCTTAGTTTAATCATTACTTTTTTAAAGAAAATATGTTTGATGATTTTTGCAAGTTTTTGCATAAATTATTTTTGATCAGTCACAAAGAACATTTTTTCTTTCGTTCTGTATACCTTGTTTGAGAATTATATATTTTTCTATTTTAGCTTTTAATAGGAAACATGCAATTATTGATAATTACATATTCAAAAGAAGGAAACAAAGAAAAAATGCTTTTACTAGAATTCAAAGGAATCGGGTTAATACTCACAATTGCAACAGAAGAAAATTTAATCGAGATGAACTTGAAAAAAGTTTTTAATCCTTCTTTATAAATTCCTAGCCAAGATATAAAATGTGATACATGTTTTTAATAAATAAATCAACTTTTTCCAACTCTAGTATATTATCATTTTAGATGCAGTTGTGTATCTAGACATAGTTGGTTGGTTGGTTGGCATCAGTGGCGGATCCAAGGGGGGGGGGGGGCTCATGGGCCTAGGCCACCCCTATGAAAAATGGCTTCGAAAATTACCCGTACTAATGTATACCATTACATGTATAAAAAATAAAATTTTGCAATTTATTCATGGTAAAATAATGTTAAAAATATGAAAACATAGGTAATTAGTGATTCTAAAAGACATAATACAGCTGTCGTATTCTCTGAAGACTTAGCAAAATTGCAAAAACTTAAATAGATTTCGCCCCCCCCCCTATAAGAAATTTCTGGATACGCGACTGGTTGGCATATATCAAAGCACTTTCAGCCAAAGCTATATGCTGGCATTGTGCTTAAGTTAGTTAGTCACAGTTTTCGACAATTTATTTTTAGATTTGGGAGCCTTCGGGATCGAACCCCTGACCTCAAACTTTTAAGATGAGAGGTACACTCTAACTACCATTGAGTCTCACCTAGAGATAGTACAATCTAGGAATATTGATTTGGCAACAACAGCTATTTTTATAAAAAAAAAATAATTTTCCAGATGTCTGCTACAACAAATAAAATGAATAATACATTTTATGCTTTTTTAAACTTAAATATATAAATTAAAATTGTAAAAAGTAGAATATATGCAATATGAATTTAACTCCAAATGATTTTTAAATTGTTGCGGCATAATTATTTTGAATTGTACTTATAAAAATGGATACATTTTTTTAAAAAGTAATTTTTATTTGTATAAATGCAAAATTATTTTTTTAATATAAATGCTTTTTCTTTTTAAAAGTGAAATAAAAAATTGAAGCAATTGAAGTGATAATGTTTTGTTTGTCAAACACTTATATATGTTGCATATGCTTGACATTAATGCATGATTATGACAAAATATTTAAAACATAGCCATATTTGCCAACTCTACCGCTTTTTGACTTTTTTTTGGTCTACCGCTTTTGAGATGGGTTCAACCCCTTTTTGAAAATTTTTACAGCTTTTGAATGCTAAAATTTTTGTTGGCACACGTTGAGCATATGCATCCTGTGCTTAATATTTATTAGGTTTGTTTTTTTACTTTTTTTCATCGATTTATGATTTTACATAAATATTTAGACTATTTAAATTATGTAAACCAATTTTTACTTCTTGAAGAATGAGTGATAATAAAAATAAAACAAAAAGTCGCTACGACAACTGTTAAGAAGAATGGATTCAATAATTTGAATTTATTATTACTAAATCAAAATTAGGTTCTTCCATGCATTTTGTCGTACTTGCAAAAAAAATCATAAAAATTTTTTAGGGTCGATGGGTCGTTTTCGAAAAAAAGTCTACCACTTTGGTCTTCTCTCAGGTTGGCAACTATGCATAGCTTTCAAATATCTTAAACACTAATGAGAGAAAAATATAATGAGGAAAAAACGAATAAATGAAAGAAACTTATAATGTGTACACTTTTATATCAAAATATTCATCCAGTTGATTTAAATAGTGTATTCATAAAATTCATTATCTTATCCATATTTAAAATGCAAATCAAAGGACATTTTATTTATAAATGTCTCTTAATGTATGGCAAATTTTTTCTATAGAGAAAATATAGGTTGTTGAAAGCACTTATTTCTACATTTTATACGGAGCGTGAGTAAGGTTGGTTAGGTACGGAGTTTCGATAAGCCAAAGTCTAGTTTCTCATAGTTCGATACAAACGGCGCAATTTTGCCTTCTGGAGGAAAACACCCAATGGTACCTTTGCCTTTATAAACTAAGAAGTTTAAGTGTTAAAATACACATATATATTGAGAGAGTTAAATAATGCAAATATGTAAACCGTTTTTAAAATAAACTAACGAAAAAATATCCGCTTGAAAAATCCATTAACAAAATTTTTATATTTTACTTTGCTGAAAAGCATGAAGTACTTCTGTATAAAAACCTATAGAAATCTCATATTATACATACACATACACCAGCATTTATATAAGATTATTGTGTACAATTTTTGCTTATTTATTTTTCCTTTAAAAAGTGCATGGGGCAAAACCAAAAATTTTAGGGGGGGGAGGGGGGCAAAGATTAATACAGGGGAGGGCACGTGCCCCAAAATTATATAGGTAGCGCGGGCACTGGCTTAACATTATTTCTTGATCTTAGTGTCGCTTTTAACAATAAGTCATTCTATACTTTTACAAAAACTGAATTGCTTTGCAACATCTAGTCTCAAATTGATTTCTTACTTTGTAAAAGAACGATTATAATACGATGAAATAAATGGAAACGTAACTAAAACTGAATATATCAGAAACATTGGAGCCCATCAAGGATCTATACTAGGTCGCCTTTTTTCAGCATATATAGAACTGATATTAAAAATGTGTTTCTAGCTAATTCATTTCAGTATTAAATGTATGCAGATGATATTTCTATTCTGATTCTCTTGAAATCTCATCATCATCTTCCATATTTCAACATTAGGTTAAAGGAAGTAACCTATTTTTTAAAGATAAATTGTTTAGAAATGAATGTTAAAAAGTGTAAGTACATGAATGTTTGTCCTAATGAGAATATGGAATCTGTAGACTTGAAATTGGAATTAAATAATGAAGTAATTGCTTAATTTAATATAATTTAAGTAATTGCTTTAATTTTTGATATTAAGCTAAAATGGAAACATCACATTAAAAACTTGAATTCTAAATTGAATTTTCTACTTTCTAAATTTATTAATTATAATTATTTACCAATTGAAAAGAAAATATTAACGTACAGTGCCTTGGTTCAGCCGTTATATCATTTTCTATCTTAAATTTAGCCCATGCTAATACCAAGTCTCTTCTAAAGACACAATAAAAAACCATTTGCTAAGTTTTTAATTTAAAAGCATCACACTAGTGAAAGGTTAATTGAATGTGATGTTTTGAAGGTTGAGGATATTTACTCACTTATTGTTTGTATATACTTTGAGATTGAACACGTTTGCTCCATTATTTGAGATTCTTAATATTAATAATCATTTTGATGCTTATAATACTCGCATTTCTAAGTTTTTAAATGTAAACATTCTATATCATATATTTCATCTTTTCTTAAAAGTGTATCGATCTTTATAAAGTATGAGAGCATCTTAGTTATTCAAAATATAAAAAATACGTTAAATTGCTCTTCTTCAAAGAGTCCTTCTCGCTATATTAGCAATAACACTGAATATAAATTTTAATGTCAATCAATACGACATATCAAATATATAAATATTATTTATTTATGCATTTAAATCAATTCATTTTTTCCTTTTTTTTTGTTTCACTCGGATGTACATAACTCAGCGCCTTTAAGTAGTCTTTTTGTATATCCATTCAAATAAACTGTAATGTGTATATTATATTATTTCACATTTCAATTACGTTTAAAATTTGATTATATTAGTGATGTGTTTCTTAATTTGATAAATAAAATTTTCTTCTTCTTTTAAAATTAAAAAGTCCTACATTTCAAAATTAATTTTAAAATCTATATAATCAGTGGCATGTTTGTCTGATAAACTTTGATAGAAGAAGAAGAAGAAGAAAGAATTTATTTCACAAAATAGACCTAAAAATTATAGGTATTTGCAGGATAAATCATAAGGCCAGGAAGCTGCTTTCATTATTCACCTTTGTAATATATGTGAAAATTTTTTTTTATAATTTCATGATAATAAAAATAACTTGAATGTATACTTAATATGATAAATAAGTATAATTTTTCATTACTGATTATAAAAATTTAAGAATCATTTTGCATAACTTCGAAACTTATTGTGGCTTTTCTATCATATGTCGAGCTATGGAAGAATATTCTTTCCTTTAATGAGATAATGAAAACTAAAAAATATTCTACAAACACTTAGCTTTTGAATAATTTATGAATCTTATATTAATACATGAAACATTAATATTATAAAGTGTTTATTCAATGTGTTTTGAAGAGAAAACTTCAGTAAAATTTGAAAATGATAAAATATATTCAAATGGAAGAAAGGACTAAAATATCCCAAATTAAGAACTATATTTTGATATTCAAATGTTTATTGAAGCGCAATTTATTATCTTCTTTAGATTTAGTAATTGCTAAATATACTAAAAAGTTTAAATTTATTAATATAATTTTTTCTATTTATTTTAATCTATTCCTATTTTAAATTTTATAAGTTTAAATTTGGTACGCATTGTTCTTGTTTTTTTATTTTACATATTATTATTATTGTTATATTTTTCTACGTTTACTATTGAGACTTTATATTTTTATCTTGTTAACTAACATACTTTTTTCAAATAAGTTTATATTTTTTAATTATTTTATGTAAATCTCTAGAACTGTATTGCAAGAAGGAGATAAAACAGACAGAAATGTGTGAATAAAACATTTATAAATATAAACACTATATGATGCATTGTGTAATAAACACACGTAAATCTAAATTATATTCATGCTCATTCGTCAATAAAACAAGTACATTATCAATAAAATTTATCAAAAATCCGTAAAACATGTCCTAAAAATCCGTAGATTTAAATTTTTAATGAACGGCGGTTCTTCCATATTATTTTTGATTGAAAATTAAATTTATTTGAAAAAAACTTAAAAAGCTATTTAAATAATAATCAACTTTTAAATATTTAATTGTGTGATGCTTTTGGAGTAACGAACGATGGAATTTTAACGACACTTTCTGACGGATCGTAGTTTGTAACAAAGTACACCTGGGTCGTTAGTTTTAACATACAGAAGCCCTGATTCTGTTGAAAGATCAAGCTGATTTCTTTTATTTGCTTTAATATTCTTGATAATGCTAAAGAAGAGAAAAAACATTATTTATTCAAAAGAAAAAAAATTACTCAAAGCTATACCTGAAAAGACGCTCACAGTCTGCATTTGAATGAGGTAAAACTAACAATGCTATCATTAGTTCACAAAGTAATGGGAATCTTATTTTCACTTCTAAGGTTTCTAATTTGCAAAGTTTTCCCCAAAAAGCGTCAACCTCACAATTTTCCAAATCAGATGGGATTTTTATAAATTGATAATCTAAAAACCCGTCTGTCAATTGATCCAAACCATTCCAGAGGACAATGTGCGGAAACCTTACTACTAAAGCATTAACTGAAGATATAAATTTCATAATTTGATTTTAACTAAATGATGTTAAAAAATGCCTGATAAAGCCGTAATTTTAGTTCTTTCATTTGGATCCAAAATACGAAGATGGCCTAAAATTGGATCTCCAAAGGGTAGCTTTGCTTTGAATCGATTAACAGCTCAAACATAATAATTTCTTATATTACTAGAAAAAAGGACAAAATAACCTCATGAATTCTTCAGTTCATATCTGTCAATCTCATCCTCATTATCTTTTAAAATCACGCGTTTGATAACCTATAAAAACTCAGGTAACTAAAATTCCTCATCAGGTAACTAAAATTCCATATCAATACAAACGGTCGTTGGATCTTTTTCGAAGAAATTTCCTCGGGTCTCACAAATCTGGCTAAAAACGACTTGAGTGTGATCTGCATTTCAGGCAATAGTGTAATTGCTGCATGCTTACGATCTCCTCTATCTGTACTCTCATCCATCATTAGACTATAATAATTGCTTTTCATGAAGTTTATGCTTTGATTTTCAAGGTAGGGAGCCATCGCAGACTTAATAATACATGTTGCTTTAGTTCGTTTGCATTGAATTTTTTTGCAATTTCCGAATAAGAGCACATTTTCGGTAAAAGTTCGGAAAAATGATCACGGCGAAGAAAAAATAAGTTGTGCTCCATCATCCAATTTCAAACCTCTGATTTGTTGACTGGATCTTGACATTTTTCTTTAGTAAAAGACTTGAAAGCTTTTTTTTCTGTTTCCCTTACAGTTTTTTCATTTTTAACGTGGATTTTAGTTTTAACATGTTTTTTGAGGTCATTAATGCCACCCTTACCGATCAATAGCTTTTTAGAGCATAATTTACAAAAGGCTGTACCTTCTGATCCACCACTTTTCAGCCAGCTTAACTTTTTCTCCCACTCACTTTTATAAGATTGCTCATATTTTTTTTGTAGGCGTGATTTTTCTTTGGGGGAAGAGGTATCAAAAACAGAACTCTGAATCTAAGATCTTACAAAGTCAAATCACTCGATTTACTAAAATGATTCTTATAAAAAAAGGTTTAGATTAAAATGTTAAATAAATAAAAAAAATTGACACGCATGATTTAAATCCTGCTCAAATTAGAGAAAAAACAAAACCAAACAGGGTATTGTATACGACTACCGTTTAAACAACGTTTATAATTTATCTTATTCCTAGAAAAACTTTCAAAGTAAATTAAAAAATATGAATAAAAATGCTAGCAAAGAGAATTAAGCCATTTTTGATTTTTTACTTGAACAATAGTGACAGCTTACTGCCTGGCAACGAAAACTTTAATAAGCTTTTTTTTCGATAAAAGAAAAAAAATTATTCATAAATTTAGTGGCAAAAATCCGTAGTAAAAAAAATCCGTAAAAAAATCCGAACGAGTCAAAAATCCGTCCGTAGAATATCCGTAGACAATTTTTGCTTCAAAAATCCGTAAAATACGGATAAATCCGTAGATCTGGCAACACTGCATTATTAAGTAAATAAAATAAAAATAAATTATTACGAGTCTGTTTTTCAACACTGTAGCGCTTGCAATAGGATTGAAATAAAGTTCATTTAAAGCTTTGTTTAAACTAGGGATCCCCAAAGTGTTCGATATCGACCCCATGGGGTCGATGAGAGTTTTCTAAGGGTAGGTAGACGTTGGTTATGTTATAGAGAATCAATTAAGTTTCTAGGCAGAAAAAATTGAGATAGTCATGAAAGTTACGTCTTAGTATATAAACAAATAAAATATTATTTTTTATACTATTATTTTAAAGGTAAATTTCATATATTATTGCTCATGATCAGAAATAAATGATTTCATATTTTTATTAAACTTGTCTGGGGTCGAGGAGAATACAAATAATCTATGAAGGGGTCTACGGGTTAAAAAGTTTCGGGACTCCTGGGTTAAACCATATTCTTTTGAACAGGCGAGAGCTTAGCTAGAAAGTTAGTACTCTATATTAGAGATGTATCCGATGTGAATTTTTTTACATCCGCTTATGCGGATACGGGTATTAGATTTGAAATCCTAGCGGATGCGGATAAAAATATTTTAAAAAATTATGTTTTATATTTTACAGTATCTTACTATTTTAATCCCTTTTTTACTGTTTTTTAATCTACCAATGTAAAAAAATCTAAATCAGAATAATTAGAAAATTTTATTTAAAATATTCATAATTAATTACCAGTAAATTTTTTATGAAATAACAGTTTTTCTACTTTTTCCCCTAGTAATCTCTTTCTTTTGTCAGTATAAATATTTCCGGCGCTGCTAAGAAGCTGCTCGCTCTGAACAGTGCTAGGACAGGTAAGGTAATGACATGCAAGATAAAAATAGAAATTCTTCTTTTTTAGTTTTCCACCAATCTAAGCTTGAGTAGATATCTTGTTAGATACTTCCGTATTTCTTCATTTTCTTTCTCGTTTACTTCTTCACTACTAGAGTTTAGAATAGAGTCCAGCGCTTCATTCAAAGAGGTATAAACTTCATTAGCACTTCTCTTCATTTTTTGCAGCTTTTTACTTCTATGCTACTATTACCAATCTTATCCTCATCATATAAATTCAAAAGGAAAGTTTTTACTTTATTTGTTGTTTCAAAATTGGTGAACAATTTACTTTTTAATCTCGGATCGAGAAAAGTAACTATAATGTAAAAATTAGAAAAGTAGCTATAATGTAAAGTTTTTAAATTGCGGATGCGGATGTTAACGTGAAAAAAATCCGCGGATGAGGATGTAAAGCCGATGTAAAAAATTTTGCGAATGATCCGCATATACAGAAGCGGATATCCAATACATCTCTACTCTATATACGAATTTCGTTACGGGCAGATTAATCTAAGCATAATAAAGAGGAGATTTTTACCAGGCAAGGAAATTGTTTTGTTATAGTCTGAATTTCTTTATAAACAGATTTCACTATATTCTAATTTCTTTTAAAATATGTATAAATTGATATTGCTATTGACGTATTTAATATCTATTATAGATGTCCATGCTGAATCTCGCACGCGAAATTATAAAATCACATTTTGAGTCGCCTTTAACAAAAGATTTTTGACGCTTCAACACTAATCATAAAATAAAAACTTTGACTCGCCTTAAAAAAAAACGCCTGTTAACAGTCAACGCATTCCGCCATTTTATCATCCCTTTGCACAGCTTAGTTTGTGTGCTATACAACCGCCAGACAACCGTTTATCGGTAGTAGCAAACAAGGCTTAGGGAAAAGCTTACTCATTTTGTAACCTGTACTTGTTTTGTGTGTATTTTACACCAGTTGGTGGACTGCATGATTTTAATTTATCTTGGATATTTTCAGTTTTTATAAGTTTGACTACCGAGTTCAATAAAAATGAATCAATGAGGTCGTTGTATCGCAATCTTAAAAATTTTTCCTCAGAACGGAAAGTAAAGCAGCAGAGACATATTTAATATTTTTTAAAAGAATTCTCAAAGCATCTGTCTGTTCTCTCGGTGTGTATATTTTTCAATAAATTTTTTTTCCTATTTACTTACCCAGTTTTTGCTGGTGCTTCTTAAAATCCGAATTAAGTTTCAGATTTAGTTACTAAATGAAAGAGCGAAATAATAAGGAATGGGGGTAAATTTATCATTTCACAAACTGATGTTGGCGGGCCTTTTATTTGGATTAGTTCTGGATGTAGTTGGAGTGCGATCTAGTTTAATTATGACTACAATATTTTATCTTCAATAACTTAGATAATAATTGTTTGTAACAAAAATTTATTCAAAAATCTTTTTCAACTGGGAATACTAAATTGGGATATTGGAAGAATTGCATCAAGATAATAATGCTTCTGTTCCTGTGCTGTTTTTTCCTTTTACTACTAATTTTAAGTCGGCTGCTCTTTCTGATTGAATATGTTTCCAATATTACTTTCCAAGGCGGTGATTATGTGAAAAACTTGCTTTGGAATTCTATACAAAAACATGAGCCAAGCGTTGTTTATTCTATTAAAAGCCTTTGGTATGAGAAACCATATATTAAAATGATGAAACTGTGAGATCATTGAATGAAAGAATTTCTGTGAACTTTTAAAGATGCTGAAATATTAAAAAGAACAATATTGAAGATCTATAATCTATATATATATAGATCGTGGGTTGCAGTTGAAATGGTCAACAAAATGATATCTATTATGCAAACCATCTGTTTTAGACACATTTTTAATGCTGATTTTAAAATTGCACTCACTTTTATGCAACACGTACGCCTTTTTTTCAATAAACACATCCAAATATTTGCATATATGAAATCATTAACGTAATAAATAATGATAATTTTTTTCTACAAAATAAAGGAGTTACACAGAAATCAGTTTGTCACATTTGGAATTACTGTGACTTAGCTTTTATTTCGTCTTCTTGGTCTGGTTGATGACGCCAGTGCCCAGCAGGAGTCAGGTAGCATGTCCTTCAAGATGCCTTTTGCACGCCTTCTCCTTAGCACGAATGGCTCTATGAATACTTTCATTATTTTCTTTAAACATTCTTCTAAGCTTATTCTAGAAGTGAACACTCGGTGGCATGTGACAGCCCATCGCTGAGCAAGATTTTAGAATAATACTGATGCCATCCTTGTAGTCTTCCATTGGCTCTTTGTTGGCTAGGAAAGTAAGCATTGGAGTGGAATAAGAAGAGTCAAAAGGGTGCGTGACAATATGAGATGAGCAATTGAGAGCCGTTGGTAGGGATTGAGGTAGATGCAAATAAGGAGTTTGAAGCATATATGAGAAAATGAAGAGGAAAATCTCATCAGACTGTGTAAGAAGGTATATTTCAAGGTAGAAGGAAAATTAAAAGAGTTATAAAAATATATATCTATGTAAATTAAAGATTTGAGAAAGTAAAAAAAAAGAATAAATAAAGAAGAGGCACTGAATTTTAATAGCGAAAGATTAGTGAAAATAAATATGATAAAACATAAGATTGAAATCAAGTAATTTGAAATATTAAATTTGATTTTTTGTTGCCCAAAAAATGTCCACAAATTCAATTGACATTCCATGTAACCATGAGTGGGGAGGAGGAGGGAAAATAACCGACTCCGATTCCTTTAAAATCTCTGATTCCGACTATCTAGCCCTTTACGTAACTCTGATTTTATCTAATGGGGCAAAACTTTTATTTGAAGAGGTGAAGGAAACTAAATTCTGATTTTTATTGAACTCCTAAACAGATTTTGTGGTTCTGGATTCTGTGATATTTTGATGCTCGACTTTTGCCACTTAAAAATTTACTTTGAAATATTTTGGTACCTATTCCTGTTTTTTTCACAAAATACTATCACATTTCGCTACAAAAATTTTTTACATTAACTATTGTTAAAAGTTTCGGTCGGGTAACTTCAAGAGCTTATGCGAGAAAGAAGGTAGCCAATTCTCATGGAAAGTTGGCTGTACATTAGCTTGTTGCAATTACATCTCTGTTGAATTATTGAAATAGGAGGCATATGACTACACCACAAACAGATACTCTTCATATTCCAGATTTGTTAATCTAGAGAAGACATCTCACTCGCTTTCAAGAAAATTGATTAAGTGGGCTTTGAAGAAAGGTGTTAGTGAATTCAGAGACCTATATAGACTGTTCTAAAATAAATATTCGTGTGCACCAAGGTTTGTTTTAGTCTTCTTTTGGTTAACGCTATTTAAGATAAAATTTTAACTGATGTGAAAAAGTCATGGGCATGAATTGTTGCATGCAGATAATTTTGTTTTACTGCGTACTTCTTTTGAAGAAATAAAAGCAAAGCTGGAACAAGCTAGCAATTGAAAGTAAGTGTATTTTACTTTATGCGAAGAAGACACTAGGATTATAAAACAGTGAATCTGAAAGGAGGTGTTTAAATTTCTAAAATATACGTCTGTATTCTCGCATTAAAAGGAGCATTTCTAATGCTAAAACTTTTAATGTAAACTGTGTAGAGAGGTGAGCTCAAGATTATTAGACAGGATGAAGAAAAGCTGCTTATTCATCGTCAAGAAGTTTTAGTTTAGAGGAAGTGCTAAATTCGAACCTAAATTTTAAATTATGCAGTAGAATTAAGAGGGTTGCTGTGTTGCAAGGAAAATATCCGTCTTCGAATGCGACTCCTATAATATTTACAAAAATTCCAGTGGAAAAACTCAAAAACTTAATAGATTTAACACCAACCCTTCAATTTCGACCAAAGGAGTGCTACTCTATATGCTCAAAAAAATTTAATTATTCTTTATAGTATTTAAAATAGTTAAAATAATCGCAGAAATTTTGAATAAAGGTAGTGTGGGATAAATTTAAAAGTTTAAATGTCTCCTCACAAGCGAAAAAATTGCAATGGTTGATTAGAACATTATAATAATTGGTGTCATTTTTTGTTTATTGGTCAATACTGGCATTGCCATATATGAACTTCTAATGTAAAAAAAATGAAACTGTTCTTAAAGAAGCAAATTTTAATTTGTATTAGGGTGCATGAAAATTCTTTATAGGGATTTGCCCCTTTTTTCCCACTGTAGAAAGGAGACAGAATCCAGACAAATAGTCAGTGTTATCCTGAAGTTGACATCATTGTGTACTTCTCTAACTTTGGGTATGCCAACGTTGCACTCTTTCAACTTCGCCTGTGTGATTTTGGAAATTTTTTACAATATAATGACCTCGCTAATTTAGTTGCATATCTTTTATTAAACTATATATGATTAACTGTCTGTAAACGTAAGGGATGGCAATTGTGATGAATTTGTCTGTAAGAGAGGTACTTTAAGGTTGTGAAGGACAAAACTAACATCATTAAATTTTATTATATTCACAGTATTATGAATTTAAAACTTGACATTAATTATAACAACAACTTCTGGAATAATATTCTGTCACATTCTTTAAAAAACAAGCTAAAGGTATATATTTTTTATGTGAAATGATAAATTAATTTTAATTGTAGCTTTGGACTTGAATCATGTTGCTAAGTTTCTCTATTCGTGTTTCAGTCTTGAAAAGTGCTACCCTCAGATCATGTTTCGGTTGCAGCCAGAGCTTCTACCTTAACTTTTATAATGGCAGACAGAGCTGCAAATCGTGATTCACACAAATAGGTTGTAGCGAAAGGCAATAACACTCACAGCTTCGAATCCAAGGACTGGTTTATTTTTTCACAGCAGTTCAGAATACACTTAGAGTTTGTCACTGAAAGTTAAAAGTAAGAGTTTCACCCTGTTGGGTCTCTATTAGCTCTTTTTGAAGATTTTGGATATCCAAGGGTCTTCTGAAAGATCCTCGGCTTGGATATCGAAGGATCTTCTCAAGCCTCACTGAATTTCTCAAGGTGCCCAACAATGACACTTTGTACGGTCAGAAGTGAGATTTCTTGTTCATCTTCCAGAAAAAGTTTCAAAAATGGAAAGGGTACAGTTTTTGCTAATTCAATCTTTCCTTTCCACAGCCTCAGCTTTGCTTTGAAAGTCTTGAACTTTTCTGACACAGAGATTATAGTCTCATCATTTACTTGCATGGACATATTCAGCAAATTCAACCCTGGAAATATCATCGATGTCAGTTGACTCATCCAACTCCAAGCTAAATTTTCCATTCTTCTTGATGGCAGTCACTACCTCTTTAATGTCTTACGACACCTCTTGAATTCTTGGGTTGACTGACAGCGGAATATCTTCAATTTTTTTCACTGCAGCATTTGCAAGGATGGTGCAAACCATATCAAGGGCTTGTGGTTTACCAACTTTTCACACTTAGCAATTTTTTTGCAACAAGATAGAATGCAAGCGTTGTTTGTTGAACCGAATACCCCTCTACTCCCCCCGCTGACGTTTCCGTTCTTCTTCTTTCCTCTTAAAATACTCAAGATCTTTTTCTGCGAGAGTTGGGTGTTTTCCCAGGAGATGGCGCTTGAGATTATTTTCTTTAAGCGACTCGTGGCTGAGCACTTCCCCACATACAACGCATTCTGGTTTTTCGGTTCTCATCAATGAGACATATAAATCCAGTGCCAAGAAATTCTTTTTTCTTCACCCATTTTCTGGACATCACTAAAGAATCTGAAATGAAATATAAATTAAATTACTTAACCCATCAGTTTTATAACACCACATACACATATATACACACACATCGACAAATTATATAAAAGATATTAAAAAAACTTACGAAAAATTACAATGAAGAAAAGATGGAATTCAGGTAAAAATTAAAATAGCGTATATACTATTTGTTAAGATTGTAGGAGAAAAGCACGAAGGTAAATAAATCAATGGTTATTTGACAGCTTTTTTTCCCCTCTCTCTATATCTTTCTTTAAAAGATATGAAAAATTGATTTATCATTTTTGTGGTTTTCTCTTCTTCGTACTTTTCTTCATTTATCTTTGTTAAAAAATAGATAAGAAATTATTCACCATCCTTCAACCAATATGTGACTGTGCATCCTTAAAAACTCTTAGATAATGTTTTTATTTTGAGGTGTTGGCGACCTCAAAAAAATGCTTGGCGACCGCATTTGGGGTTGCGAACCATCGCTCTAGCATTTCTCTTTCCTACTGTCTTTACAAACTGTTTTATTAGTCTAAGCTTTATGTGCAACGGAGACCATTGAGCTTTATATGGATCTAGAAGAGGTATATTCCTGATTCTAGACAGGTTTCGTTGGTTTATCATTATTGTCTGCCGGTGTGATTCCGAATAACGTATTTCAGTTTCCAATCTATCACATAGACAGAATAAACAACAGTATTTTGCAAATCCTGACGGCATTCCCATTAACATTCCAATTGCCTTTATTTTTATGAGTGCATGATTGCAGGAAGTAAAATTTCCATATTATCATATGATTCATGAAGATTAACGGGGTGTGTAGTGTAGGGCTCTAAGTTTCCAAAAGGAAGAAGTATAGCGTTCAGACTTCGTTTTGAAGAGTGAATAAACCATCGTACCCTGCAGAATCATACTTTTGATATGGACTTTCCCAAAGAACATTGATGTTACTGCAGACGCAAAGCGAGCGCAAACTGAAAAACACATTTGTAGAATGAAAATTTCTATTTCGAAAAAAGGTTATGCGAACACTGACCTATAGTAGACACTCTCTTTCGGTCTTGATGCCAGCAGTTCTTCTTTATCTTTTCTGAGGTAAATGATGATACACCCTTTGATGTAAATGGAGAACGCATACGCATCACAGTTTCGAATTTCTATATAATGCATGAGCTAGAACCAAAAAACTTTCTCATCCTCGAAATTAAAGGTGTGTCAAAAACCTAACTGTTTATTTGAAAACAGTCACATATACTACTCTAACTACACCTTAACCCTTTGGTTGGAGAAAGATACTTGTTGATCACTCTTTTTACTTGAAATTAGATTTGTAATGTTACATACAGGCCCGTCGTACACTCGCGTTATTTGCTCCACTTTCGGGGCTAGGAAGCGGAGAGGGGAGGGAGGACAAAGCCCTTTCCTGGAATTTATTTTCCCCTAACATTGTATTCCTTTCTTATGTATATATACATTATTTATAGAAAGGTAGCATTATTTTCCTTAATTTTGTCTAATACTTAATATATGTAATCCATTTACTCATCTGACTTTAGCCTCCATCTTGATAAAAGCAAACTATTTTATCGTCACTGCCAACGATGTCCATCATTTTTCTATATTTTCATTTCAAATGTCAAAACTTAAATGATGGTTTCCACATTCTTTTTTAAATTTGCAATTTTATTTATATCAAAACTGAACGCCTCAAATTCTACAAATTATGCCTTCCTTTATATGCCACATCTGCGGTACAAGTATAAAGCGAAGAATAAGAAAAACAAGGTTTTTGGAAAGATACAAAATATTTGGAAGGATAACATCTTTGGTTGATATATATAAAGCAACTAAATTCATAAATAGTGCATTTAATATTTTAGAATATCTTTTGCCGTGAATGATGAGTGGATCTAAGAAAAACGTGGAAAAATCGCCTTCCGTTGTTGACACAACTTGCAATGGCAGTGAAGAAATTATAAAAATTTTAAAAATCATTGAAATATCAAACACTAAAAATAACGAAAACCTGAAAGATTTATACGAAAATTTGAAAGCCAGGAAGGAAAAGAGTGAAGATTTATGCGATAAAAACGACGGTGCCGAAACAAACCCTGAAATTTTGCGTCTCGAAACGGCTATTGAAGAGAGTGAAAGCAAAATCATTGGCATGGTGAGGGCGTATGCGGCGAAAGTGACGAAGAAAAGCGAAGAAGCATCTGAATGGGAGCCACTTTTTCAACAAATATTGAAGAAGTTTAATGCAAAAGCCGGAGATTGCTATGCTCCATTCAATGGGGAAAATGAAATGCTTGCTTGCTTTTTAGCGCGTCTCCAGGATTACGGGTGTGTTCACATCAAAAATGGGAGTCAGGTCAGCATCATTTGTGATTCCAAGCCTTCTTTTGACGTCAGCAACTTTTAATCCCTTTCAATGACTTAGTTGACCATCACTATTTATTTTTCAGTAAGTGATTTTTCTTTACAGAGTATGAATAAAATTCTTCTTTCTTCCTTTTTCGGGCTTAGAAGTATCAATGGCTTGTATTCACAGCGAAGTATATTTTGATATTTCAGATGCCCAAATTATTTTTTCCAAAAGCTGTAAAGCTTATAAGCAAATTATAAATCATAAAACCTTATCGACTGAACTACCCCATCACTCAAGTAACAGGCGCTAACTTGATCAATTCATTTACAACTCAAAGATTCGATAAAAAATCTGACAGGATTAATATTTATTGTAATTTTGTTTTTTTGTATGTAATTTCAAACCGTATTTTTTTAGTAAAAAGATATCGTGATGTACTGTAGTTTCTAAACGTACCGTTCCAAAAATAATAAATTTAAGAGAGCTTATAGGCTATATTTTTTAACAGTTACCTACATAATATTTAAGGGAGTGGGACAGGTACTCTTCACTAGGTGGATCCTCTTGTAGGGGTAGAGCACGTGCATTTTTATTTACATCAACATACATATTTAATGCACTTGCGCTTATATATATTTACGCATCCAGAGAAACGAGTATTTTGCATTTCTATTTTGAGTCAAAAACGTTTTGAGAGGATATTGAGAGAGATGGGGAAGACCACGGTTTACATCTATATCTTCTTCTTTGACTACTCCTTATCCCCAAGTTAGGAGGAGGGGGGGGGGGTGGCTGAGTTCCGCTGTCTCCATTTCTCTCTGTCCATTGCGGGAGTCCAAGCTCCTGTAGTCGCTCCTTCAGCCCATCTCTTCATCTTTTTAGTTGTCTCCCTCTGCTTCTTTTTCCACTCATTTTCTTTTCCATAGCTTGGCGCACGACATCGCCTTGCTTCTTCCTTAAAATATGCCCGTCCACCGCAGTTTACAACGTTCTGCTACCGCCAGCACACTTACTTATCTCAACTCCCGTATTTCTTCTAATTTCCTCATTTCTTTTTTTGTCTCTTAGAGTTACCCCCATCATCCTTATAAGCATTTTCATTTCAGTCGCCATTAATTTTCTTTCATCTTTTTTCTTCAATCTCCAGCATTCGCAACCATATGTCAAGACCGGTTTACATCTCTATGACACGTATCAAATAGATCAAATGTTACATACATGCAATAACAAAAGTCTTTTTCATCTATTTCTCCATTTATCACACCGTCTTCTTTATTTTCACCCTTACATTTGTCCTTAGCTTTGTTCGATATTCTTATCCAAAATTTCATTCTCGTGCAACCCATTTCTTTCCTATAGATTAGGAATGAGTAATTGATCAGAATCAGGAATCATAAGAATCGTGAATTTTTTGTTGTAGCTTTGGAATAACATCACAAAAATCTACTACCCTTTTTGATTCCTAGAAATGAATAAGGGCTCTAAAAGTAATACGGGCGATGAGCATTTTAAAATCCACAGCGTTTCAACCTATCCTCCAAATTTGGCCTAACGTTGCATATTACATGTAATTTTTAAAATTCGAATTTTTTTGAGGGCGTGAGTAAGGTTGGTTAGTTACTGGGCTTCGATAGCTCTTTGGATAGTCATCTTCGATAGTCTTGGGTTCGATCACGCATCAAGTCTCCTTTCTTCATAGTTTGATACAAGCGGGGCAATTTTATGCCTTCTCGATGAAAACACCCCACGGTACCTTTATATTTGAAGTTTTGTTTGAAAGGAAACATTTTAAAAATTTATTTGAATAGCCAATACAAAAATAAACTTTTAAAATTAGCCGGGTCTAATGAGGGTTAAACCTTGAAAGTATACTGGATTCATCTATCAAAAGAGATTGCATCTATTTCTCCAGAGAAGGCATGTCATTGTCGCTGCCTTCATGATTTGAGGTCATTTGTGCTATGTAAGGAAAAGGTTGTGAAGATTGTGGACCTAATAAGATTTTTGCACCATGGCTGCCGATGTGACCAGTTAAAAGAATTTTTAACTAGTTGTTCAAATAGTAAATGAAGGATAGGCACTTTTGTAGCCTTCTCTAGTGAACAATATTTTATAGCTTTTGCTAAATAGGGAATTAAAAAAAATTTCATGTTTGTATTTTTCGTATAAAAATATAACTAAATTTTATCACTGAACACAATAATAAATGACCTAAGTTTTAAATGTATAATTCAGCGTTATTTTATTATTAACAAAAAAGCTAAAAAATATTGTTTATTAAATTGTGAGGAATTATTGAGTTAAAGTAGATTTATTAGAAAATTTATTAATTAGTGAAAATGAAGCAAGTTACACGTTCTCTAAGTTTATTTTCACATTAAACAAATTTATTATAAAAGGAAACACGGGAATAAAAAAGTAGAAATGATGAGTGTGAAAAATCACTTCTTGAGCATATACTCTTTATTTATGATGTGTTGACACAGTTCAACTGAGTCAATTAACTTTTTAGTGTCGCTAGACCATTCGGAAAGCAAAGTAGCAGGATTTTTCTCTTTTACAAACACAACAATGCATTGAAAGCGATCAATTTTTGCACTCAAATCTCCACAAGAAACTAAATCACAGATAGACTTTTCACTTTCTTCTAAGCTTGTGTCTAAAATTTTAGCCAGTTTCGAGAGTGTTATGCGGGAATAGTATTTGCTTATTGTACGAATGTTATGTTCTTTTATTCTTGTTTTTAAAGCTAACCAGCTTTCTTCTCCGTAGATTTTGTCTTTAAAGGGAGAAGAAATGTCAATCATATTTTCTGTTTTGCAATTAAGAAGTGAGGAAGGTATATAGTCGATAGAGAATAGAAAAGACTTGAATTTACTGCAAAAACTCTTGTAGACAATTGGGCGTGGTGTAACAAATAATTTTACAATGTCTTTAAGCTCAGGAATCATTTCTAGGTACTTTTCTTCAAACGTTCTATTCAACGCATCAGATTGTTCATTATTATGAGAAGATAAAACTAAATATATTAGCATATTGTGAATAATCGAGGTAGAAATTTGTGAAAGAGTTTCAATTTTGGAATGAAGACCAGTTATTTCATCTTTTATTTCCACAACTTTAATGCCTTCTGATGAATAAATAGAGACAAATGATTTATAAATATTAAAATAATCTTTCTCATTTTGGTAATACTTTATCATCAATAGGTAGTATTTGACCTTAAGGTCATTAAACTCAACATCGTCAAATACTTTAACATTAACTTTTTTACAAATGATTTGCATTCTAATGAAGTCATTGTTAAGTAAACATAATCTTAACTGTTCTAAAAGATAAGCAACTTTTTCTTTTTTTTCCATCGTACCCAATGTTTCAACTTGAACTTCAAGAATAACTTGCATAGCATCCTTTATATCACCTTGATTTTCTTTTATTTTCGACAAGGTATTTGTCAATCTTGCTCTTTCAACTTCAACATATATTTTACCTTCAGTTATTTTTCTTAAATTTTCGATGAGATTTAATTTGATTTTTAAATCAGAAATATCATTAACGTACTCGCATACTTTTTGAATCATTTTTGAAATTGCTAACTTCAATTGATTTCTTTTTTTACATAGTATTGATAAATAATCATTAAGTTCTTTCCAAGCTTTAGATTCATAACAGTATTCAATAATTCTTACAAGAATTTTTGATGTAATACCCAAATCACAACTTAAACGGGAATTTTTTTCAAGGACAAGTAATTTTTCTATAGCAGGAACTAATTCACCTTTTTTGAATAAAATATCACTTTCTTGTAAGGTTTCATTATATTTAGATTCTAGATCTGTCTCCATACTTTCGAAATTAGGAGACATTTTATAAAAAGAACAAAATAGAGTTAAAAGTAAAGATAATAAAACTAAAGTTTTTAATTAAATTTTTATTGTCTGAACTTTTTATTTTTTTCTTTTATTGTTTATTTATCAATTTTGTGTCTAAAATATTTGCAATTTATATATTTTGGGTCAATACAACGTTTTAATTATATTTTTAAATAAAAGATTTTTACTTAGAAGAAGAATAAGTTTATTTTTCAAAAACTTATAGTATAAATTATATATCTTTGAACATATGCACAGGAGCAACAAAACTTAGAATAAATAACATTTAAAGTGTTAGGAATTACCAAAAGGCTAGAGGCTGCAACTAAGCTCTTTACAAAGAATAAGAAACAATAAAATCTTGTTCTAATATGTACAAATCTTATATTGTAATAGGCTTTTTAACCTAACTAATCTAAATCTAGGTATTTCTATTTTATATGTGAAACTTGATGGAAAGTAGAATTTCTGATGATTATATTGAAAATATTCATTGAACACACCAGGAAGTAACTTATTATACTTGAAAAAACTCTGTAGATTATTCTCAAAAAAATTAATATGAAGTGTGGGAAAATTTAGCTTGTAGAAAATTGAGATGCAGCATTTTTAAACAATTTCTAATGTAGAGGTACAGCTATGATCCAAATTTTGATGGTAAAAGTTAAGTGTGGGAGAAATAATGTTTTGTATCTTCAACCTTAGTGGGTAAATTGTTTTTACATCGATGACGTAATACAGTAATTGCATTTAATTTCAGTAAAATATATCAAACATGAGATGCCACATATAAATTCTCGTTTATTATAAGTCCGAGTAGGTTAAATTATTTGACATAATAAAAGGGCAATTAAGATACCTTCAATTTGGTGAAATACATTACCTTAGTTTTACTAGAGTTAACTGGTTTTTTAAACCTATATTTATCAAATTTTCTAAAAGTTTTTATAATGAACAGAGTTAACGCCTCTGTGAGGTCAAAGAAGATAGCTAGTACATTTATAAATGAGTCTATTGGATGGTAAACCATATGTAAACAGTAAGAATGTAAAATTTGAGTCCTAAAAGGCAAACTGTTTGGGGGTGAGACATTTTACACAAATGAAAAAAAATTTAATATTAAAATAATTTAAAACATTAAAATAATAAGTTGAATTTTTATTTGGTTGGTTCAATATCAAAGCTATTCTCCTGTCGCATGGGTTAATCACAGATTTTGTTTTTAAAAATCGGGAGCCTTTGGGATTGAAGTTATAATTATTTGTAATAATAATTTAATTATTAAGTTTGATAATACAAAATAATTTTTTAATTTAAATTAATTACAACAATACTCTATTGTCAGCCCTCGTTTATACTTAAACATCTGTGTATCTTTTTATTTTAAGCATTTATCTAATATTATTTTAAATTTCAAGTTCTTATTTGTAAATGAGAAAGTTTTCAACATACTTGGACAACTGGTCAAAGAAAATCTTTTACAAAATTTTAAAAAGAATAGGCTCTATAGATATCTGACGGTAATTTCTTTTTGAATGTTATCCCCTTTCATAAAAATAGGTAATATTTTAACTCTTTTTCACAATTCAAGAAATATTGAATGTTTAATACAGGAATTAAAACCTTCAACAAGGATGTCGAAAAAAGCCTATTATTGATTTTATTGAACTATTAGAGCCACAATCATCTTTTGATGCGAACTTATTAGGAGATGAGGTAAATTACTCATTGAAGTGTATAGCCGCAACTTCTGAACTGTTAATATTTTCACCTTCATGATTCAATTTTATACATTAGTAGCAGTTAGTCTAATTAGATTATTTAGTTTTGCCTAAATATTTTTTGTTTTCTTATTAGCAGATTAGTAATTGAAATAATAAACTTAACAATTGTTATTAAAATTTCCGCTTTATTTCTGTAATCTCTACATTTCCTTTTCGTTTCATATTAATCATATTCCTTGCATTTTTTCAATCCTTTAAACAACTTTTCTTTTTCTCAATTTCCGTAAAAGTTTTGTTTCGTATCAATTCAGAAACCTTTTTATATACGATTGAAATAAGGAATTAGAATCGTTTATATCTTTTATTAATAACTTACTCCAAACAAAATTAGAAGCATCAGATATAAATGAATTCCTTGAAATTTTTTCTTCAAACGCTTTGAGTTTGAACCTGTAATATCTAATGAGAGCAGCATTGGATAATGATCAGATAAACTAAAATGCAAGACAAAACTTTGAAATTAAATTGAAATGTTTTGAAGAAAAAATTATCAATCAATGTATTAAACTGATGTCTAGTGATACTAGATATGCACAGAAAAAAATTGAAAGATAACCATAGATTAAAAAAATTACGCATACTTACACATACATCTACTTTTAGCAAGTAATAAGAAAAAAACTGTCAGGTCAGGAGCAGTCAAGTTCTCATCAATTTCACAGAAAAAACTTGAAGAAGATGAAAAAGTAGAAGATTCTTGTCCTGAAGAACTTTCTTCAGAAGTTTCAGAAAAATCGGATGAAGACATAGTTAAGGAAAGACTCACAACTTATGGAAGATGATATTCAACACGTTTACAAATAGAAAGAATTATGTTTGTGATAAATCAGTATTCTGCGATGTATCAAGGTAAATAAACGTTGATGTGTTTCGTATCTCCATAAATCTCACACACGACTTCATCAAAAATCTTCTTGTGCTCCAAAAAAAATATACTATATTATCAAATACAATCAATAAATTGCGGTAATGGATGAAACACAACTGATGATTCGCATGCAAAGGTTGACAATAATAAATTTATATAGCTGATGTTGCAGTGTTGTATCGGCTATGATCTGAATGACGCATTGGTAACTCACATAGAATAAATTGTGGGTAAGGTTGAATGAAACACAACAGATGATGCACAAGTAAACGTTCACAATTATATCTATTTAGCTGCTGTTGTCCCGTCTATAATTTTAATGATTGACTTAGAATAAATTGTGGATCAAACGTTCACAATAAATCTATATATCTGCTGTTGCAGTGATGTCCCAGATATGATCGGAACGACGCATTGATAACTCAATCAATGCAGCGCCTTAATTATTTGATGTGAATCTCTTCACCAATTTTGTTTACAATTATGTTCATGTGCTAACTTATGTCTCATTTTTATTACATATCTATCAATGCAAAGTAAAAACATTCTATTGAATGGTTGTGATGTTTATAAGTGTCATAATTTTGACCTAATTCGTAGAAAACTATAATGAGATCATACTCATAAAACATTTTTATGAACTTAGATGGCGTTAATCTGTTTGAATTTTTTTTGAAAAAAAGTGATAAATTAAAATCTTTATCTTGTAATTTTACTAAGATATATGTTTCCAGCTATGCTGTTTGATATTATGAACTTTATATAGAAAACTAACTTTGTTTTAAAATTGGACAAAAAAGCACTGAGTCTGTCAATTGCGTTAGAAAAATATCTCTGTCAAGCGATCGTAGACAAAGTGTAAAAATGAAAATAAAAACTAAAGATCTATAAATTCATAATTAAAATGATCAACGAAACAACTTTTATAAAGTGGAGGTAATAATTTTTAAATTTATATTTTTTATGTCTCAATATAGAGTCTTTTTTTATTTCTATTAATCTACACATTTTTTGTCCCCCTAAGAGTATTACTCTGGCCTGCAGAGTATTTAAATATTATTAAACAAAAAACACATCATAAATATGACACAAAGCTAAACCAGTCCACGAGTCTAGGATAGCCATCTTCTAGGAAACGTGAAAGGGAGTAAACTGAGTAAAAAAGAAAAAATAATAAAGAATTCATTCGCGGAAACTCCTAAAAAATCATTTAAATATATAAATACATCCAGGATATTTCTTGCTACCATTTCTTAGATTTACTATGGCGTGATGGAGTCATTGAAGATTTGAGCTTTAGGAAATATTACCGCAGCGCTAGTGTTTCGATGCCTTTGATGTGCAACTCGAGATATACTGCTAAGTTTTGCATCCTATGGCAAGTGATGATCTCCAATTACTCTTCGGTGTGGTATTCTTGAATATTCTATATTACTTCGTCATGTGTCATATGACAGATATATCCATCTCACACAAAAAAAATATATTTTAGAAAATTACCATTTTTCTAAAAGTAAAGAAAAGTAAACAAAGCGGAGTACCTTCTAAAGTTTCTTGTAATTGTGTCCAGGTAGTATTGAAGAAAACGTAAAGTCTTTGTAAGTTCTTTTTATGGCGATTTTCCGACAAAGCGAATGATGCAAATGTTAATTTGCCTAGCGAAGTCTACTTTTGGAGGGAAGATAATTTTCTTCTCTAACTTTAGAAGAACTCCAAAGTAATTCAATTAGTTATGGGGCGAAAAGTACAATTTCTTCAAATTAACATTGATATTACCCTCCTGGGGGAATAATTTTTTAGACGAGTGAAAGAACTATGCACTATAAGTATGTCGTTCAAGTAAATGAACGCCAAGCATTGGTTGTAAACTTCCAATAATGAAACCATAATTTTGGATACAACACATTGCTTACTGGCAAAAAAGAAGCACCCATTGGTAGAATGCGCATGAGAATAATAAAATTTTTCTTAAAAATTAAATCCAAAAATAGAGGACATTATTGTTTAGCTAATTTGACGGTGAAGAAGGCGTCTTTGAAGTCTATCTTTATATCCAATTTGCATTGTCTTTCTGGGTTTATTACCTATGGGAGAAATGACTTTGTATCAAATTAGTCGCGGAAATTACTTTTCTTACAATAAATTTTTTTCTAGATTGGCGGCAGCCCACTTTTAATCCTATCAGTGACGGAGGGGCTATTTTAGCCCCCCCCCCCCCTCAACTAAAATTTTTCTTGTACCAAATTGGCTAAATCTTTTGCTACCATAATTCGTGACATTTCCTAAAATTGATAGCTGCATCTTTTGATACCATTTTCATCGCAGTTGAATAACCTTTTCATGACTAAATCTGTCAATCAAAATCAAAAGTTAAACTTTTTCAGCCAAATTCTGACAGTATCTCTAGTTAAGCTTTGGTTCTATATTATATACTCGTTTGAAAATTTATAAATATATACAGTTTTGTACACATAACACTTTATAGTATAATTTTTTCAAAATCATGGTTATTTTTTGAGAAATGTCAACCAAAATTTTGATTGATGAGAAATATATCTGATAAAATATACCTTCAAACTTTACATGAAATGTATTTTTTTTATATCAAATCGGTCATGTTGATTTCATTTTTGGACTTATTTTTGGAATTTAGAAATTGAAAATACCTATAAGTGTGTAACAATTTTGCGGTTTACTTGTAAAATCTGTCTCTGAAAACATTCATTTTAATTTTACATGGAATATACACGTTATTATAAATAATCAACAATCGCAATTTTATTTATATCTTTTTGCATTTAAAATTTGAAAATACTAATCAATGTGAAACAAATTTGCGGTTTATTTTAAAATCTGTCTTCGAGAACACTCATTCAAATTTTACATGAAATATACACATTTTCATATCAAATCAACAATGTTAATTTCATTTATAGATTGTTTTTGCATTTGGATTCAAAATTACCTATAAGTGTAAAATAAATTTGTGATTCACTTCTAAAAATTGTTCCCAAAAACAAAATTTGCGGTTTACATCTAAAATCTGACTACGAGAACATTCATTCAAATTTTACATGAAATACACACATTTTTATAACAAATCAACAATGCCAATTCCAAGTATAGATTGTTTTTGGATTTAGAATTTGAAAATACTTGTAAGCGTAAATCAAATTTACAAATCAGGTGTTTTACACATATGTACCCATTTTAAAGTAGGCTGAATCAGTGAAGTTTATTTTCTATAAAAATTATTCATGCCTGTCAAAAAATGTTTGACATATGACACTTCAACTGAAATAAAGGACTTGATGATTAAATAGTTATACGTAGCTATATATGTACTTTATTTTGTCACAGAACAAATAGAATTATAAGTAGGCAAAACAAAATTGCAAAAAAAAGAAAATATAACTGAAAATGATATAGAACTAAAAACGGGATATTATACCGAATTCAATGAGGTGATTTTTTTTAATGAAATTAATTAAATACTGTAGAGGCATATTTTGATGCGCATCATTTTATTTGAAGGAGAAAGACAGTTACTTTTACCATTCACTCTACAATATCTCGAAACAAGCTGAATCGGTCAATTTAAATAAGTTTGTGCTTGACCATATTGAGAAAGTTTTATACGTATAATGAAACAATATACAAATGAACAAAGATGATAAAGTTGAAACATAATTTATTTATAATAAAAATTTGATCGTTTTTTTATATCTAAGCATTTGGTTGTCGTATCGTTTCTCTAAAATGAAAAATATTTTCACCTCAACATGAATTTTCTGCATAAAATTTGCTATTTTATTTAATAATTGTTCTTATTATTATCTCTTCATCAAGTAACATCTAAGCAAACATTTGGTGTCTTGACAGTGCAGTTTAAGCAACATTATATCACTAAGTATTCGTTATATTTCTAAGTGATGATGCCTTTTATAAGTGTATAAGTTCTATATAATTTTTCTCAATATATACATCGTTACCTTGGCAAAAGTAGGAAATTTTGAGAAGTTATAACTTCATTCCTCCAAAATATAAACTTACCAAATTTTGCATATCTGTATGCACATATAAATGGAATATTCAAAGTTTGGAAAAATTCAGAAAAATTATACATAATATTCAAAAAACATGATGTAATCATGCAAACTCCAGTTGAAATATAATTCACAGCGTAATTTTCATTCTATAGTCTAAAAATGAAAAAAAAATTTGAACATAAATTATAATGATGAGTATCAAAATTAATATTCATGCCTCATTGGAAATTTTGATACTGAAAAAATTTGTATAATTAGAGATTCCAAATAAAATCTAAACTTAAAATGTGTGAAATGACTAAAAATTTGAATATAATCTTTGGAGAATAGCATGAAAACAAATCGTTCAAAAATCAGTACAATATATCTGATCGCAAACGTACCACAATTTTAAAAGTCACAAATTAATCAAAAATGTTAAAAAAAACTTTTTATAACTACTTAAATAAAGAGTTAATTTTTTCAGTTGGGCTGTCATATGTCAATCAATTTTTTTACAAGGTTTGATTGATTTTTAAAAAAAATTAACGTGACCATTGTATTCAGCATACATGAAAACGGATGTATATAAATAGAAAACTTTGTATAAACTTTTAAACTAAAAGGTTCTTTTTTAAGTTGAGCTGTCATATATCAATCAATTTTTTGATAGGTTTGAATGATTTTTAAAAAAAATAAACGTAATCATCGTATTCAGCATAAATGAAAATGGGTATATATGTGTAAAAAAATTTTGTATAAGCACTAAATCTAAAATTATCTTTTTTTCAGTTGAGCTGTCATATATCAATCAAATTTTTGACAGATTTGGTTGATTTTTTCAAAAATAAAAGCAGCACACTTAAAAATGTGTATATATGTGTAAAAAACGTTGTATACCCATTTTAACTAAAAGTTTCTTGATGTATAAAAATAGAAAACTTTCTATAAACATTTAAACTAAAAGTTTCTTTTTTCAGTTGAGCTGTCATGTATCAATCAATTTTTTGACAGGTTTGGTTGATTTAAAAAAAAAATAAACGTGACCATCGTGTTCAGCACACTTGAAAATGGGTATATATGTGTAAAAAATTTTGTATACCCATTTAAAGTAAAAGTTTCTTTTTTTAGTTGAGCTGTCAAATATCAATCAATTTTTGACTAGTTTGATTGATTTTTATAAAAAAAATGTCACGATCAGATTCGCAATCAATCATTTAGTAGGTTCACGCGAAATTTTAAATATATCGTTGGCTTCGGTTACTTTAAGAATATGATCTCTTTAATCATTTTTTTATCAAATCATGTATATAGAAAACTAAAAGTAACCGGAAAATTTCTGGGACTCGCTGATACTAAATGTAAAACATGCACAGCTGCAACGAATTTTTTTTGAGGCCAAGAATTCTCCCGAGACATGCCACTCCAAATGAAGCATCGTATAATGGCTATCATGACTAATTCCGTAAATGTCAAAGGCAATATCTTTCATATACTCATGTGTAAAAAGAAATCTAAAACTACCTTTGTTGAATGGAAATGTGAAAGTTGTCGTTTTAATACAAATCGAAAGTTAAAATGTGATCGCAAGTAGATCTGCTACCATTGTCAATCATTTGACCCACATTTATTTGATCACCTTCATTGATGTGGAGTCAAATGACATTTTATACGATGTAGAAATCTAAATACAATTTTACTATTTTCAGCACACCATATGATGAAAGCTTTGAGTAGCAAACTAGACGAACAAAAACATTAAGAACTTCCTTTTCTCAAAAAATGATAAAATTACGTCTGAATTGTATCAAATTACTTACATTAAAACCCAAAACACGGATCTTGATTTTAAAAGACAACAACCGAGAGAAACGTAGTCTCTCAAAGTCATGCCTTCAAAGTTTACAAAAAAGGTACTTAAGCTACAATTACCGTATTATGACATTATCTAAAGCTGAAAAACTTTTTAAAGATGAATCAATACCTATATAAAATAGAAAATTTAATTCGACCAAAAATTCCTCTTCTTGATCTCTTTGATCCATACGAAGAATCAATTGATGATGAAATTCTGATGAAAAATGAAGAAATAAATACAAAACCTTGGTGAAACAGGATCAAACTTTTGAATTATTGTTTACTTTCTCTTCTTTCTCACTATTATTTAATTTGAATAAATCCTCTTACTGAAAAATTAATAATTACAGATTAATTGCTCTTTTAAAAGTTTTCCCCCAGATTTATCATTACATTGAGATATCTAATTTCTTTATTTATATTTCTCTGCAAGGATGAAAAGCTCTATCCTTCTCTTCCCACATCGAATGTGAAATTCTTTATTCTATTTATACTATTTGTAGATTTTGCTCTGAAGCTCTTTCTTCAATTGCCTTTCCTATCAAAATGGTATAACAAAATAAATATGTTATGAATATTATTTTAATCGATCAACTCAAGTGGTTTTAATTATAATTCGATATTTTCCGACCACCTTTCTCAAATTTTTTCTTTCAAAATAAATAACTTTAATAAAAATTATCTGCTTTTCATTTTGATCAATTTAATGCTTACCACAAAAAAATTATACCCATGTAAATAAATACAAGAATACTGTTGGATAACTATCGAGGTACCACAACACGGTTTTAACCTTTAATATTGAACAATACTCCAATCATATGCATTTCTCCCAATATTTACTTTGCTTAAAATTTTGTGATTTAAATTGATGAGTTTATTCTTAATCTTGCACGTTCATTCTTTAAATGTCATCTTTTCTATACTTATTTTGCGATTTGAGTAAAACTGTTTTGCATTAAAATAAGGTTATCCGGGACATAGCAGAAAATAAAATCTGGTGTTGGATAATAACCAGTTGGGAGCGATATATATCCAAATTTACAGTCATTTAGAAAAGTTTTTGTGATACATCATTTTAGAACTTTTATCGAGCGCCTAAGCTTAATAATATTTAATAAAAAAACAAATTCATTTTGATGAAGATGTATAGGCGAATTCATATTCAACTTTAAATACATTTATCAATATACTCTTTATTGATTAAATTAGATAGATAACATCAGTATATATATATATATATATATGAATACATTTTGTTGTAATTTCAAAGTTAGAGTCTTTTCGATACAAACACATTTTGAGATGCAAATTTAATAATATTGGTGTAGAATGAAAACAAGTTTAACAATGGCGATTCTAAACAAAGTTTCTGTTTAAAATATTCATACTGTGATAAGAATTAGTTAGTACAAATAATATTAATATTAAAAATGATAAAATAAAATAATCTATAATGATGTATTTAATATATTAATTGTGCATTTTAATTGTGTGCGCTTTGTTTAATTTAACACCTTCTAGAAGTGATGCTGGATCAATTTTTTCCTGTCACGCCCTTTTCTTTTTCGATGAGGTATCCAAATTTGTCGCTTTCATTTCGGCGTTCTCGCTTATCATACTCGTTATCGACTAACGAAATTTTTAGATGTTTCAAATTCTTCTTCATTATTTCCTTTTCTCCATTTGCGATTCCCAAGTACTGAAAAGAAATGATAAAATATTAAGAACGTTTGCACTTTCATACCGACTACACATTTTTAACATCTAAACATCAACCTGAAATTTAGGTCAGTTTAGTTATCAAATTAAAGATAATAGGCCGTGCAGCTCGTCTACATACCAATGAAATGTCTAAGACAAATTTGTTTCGACCCTCTGTTTTTGAGGTTTTACAGGGTCTATCTAACTCACAAAGTTCTTACAAACAATTCAAACGGGGATGTAACAAGTTTTTAGAAAGTATTGAAACCCCTCTTACCAATCAAGGCGATTATTTAGAACTACTCTTTAGATATAGATTTAGAGGTTTCTACGTTTTCTGAAGCAATAGATCATTTAGACAAACTGGATACAAAAGAGAGGAACTCTATTTATGCTAGAAATTTACAAATGAATCGGAAGCAGAATGAAGTTGAAGAGATAGATACGTATACATCTGAGTTAAGAAAAATGTTAAGGGACTGTAAAGTAAAAACTGTAACCGCTGATGAGCATCAAAGAATTTTTTTATTTTTGGATTCTTTCATAACCGAACTAAAAGACCCCTCAATAAGAACAAAGAAACTTGAGGCTGATTACTCACTAGGGGAAGCAATCAAATTAGCTAGATCATTAGAGTTTGCAAAGAAAAACTCGTTAGCATATATGGATAATTCTTTTGTTTCAGCTGTAATTTCAGAAATAAAAGGGCCCAGTTCGGAGCCAACATTTTGGGATGAAAAATTTTCAAATGCAGTGAAACGTAGAGAATGTTATAACTGTCGTAATCCTGTTCATTCTAAGATACATTGCCCAGCGCGTTTCGTAGTATGTCACTCTTGTGGCAAAACTGGCCATTTTTCAAAAATGTGTATGTCTAAAAAAAGTTTCATGTTAAATCTCAAACTATGTTAAAATACAGTTAGGCGCCATTTTAAAAATTCCCAACAATGTTAGACTAGCGACCATCAATTTATTATTACGATTTTTTCGACCAATTTGTATAAAAGCGAAAGAATTAAGAGCTCTTATTGATACCGAATCAGAACTATCCTTTATGTATTGGATTTAAATCTACGAATAAAGCATTGTAATATATTTACTGTAGAATTGGCTCAAAAATTTAGTTTGAGAAAATTAATTCCTTTACTTTTGCAGATATAAACTTTGAAGGCCGTACTTATAAAAGAGGTAAGCTTTTAATAATGAAAACTTTAATAAGCGATATAATTCTGGGTGAAGACTTTCAAACAAAACACAAAAGCTTAGTAATGAACTTTGATGGGCTTTTAGAATCATTAAAATTGTGTGCTTTAAAACCTCTGTAAATTCCATATCCCCATATAGCCATCCTATAGCCATCAAATCAAGGTTACATTCAAATGTAGATAAAAAATTTATTGCTCAAGAAGTTCAAAAGCTAATTGAAGCAAAAATAATTAAACAAAGTAATAGTCTTTGGCGTGCTCAGGTGTTGGTAGTGCGTAACGAAGTGAATAAACCACATATGTGCACAGATTACAGCACAACAGTTAATAAATATTCTTCCTTAGATGCCTACCCTTTTCCCCGAATAGATGAAATTGTTCAGAAGATTTCACAATACAATTTTTTTTGAAACTTGATATGAATCCCACATACCATCAAATAGAGATTTCTCACAATGAAAGGAAGTTTACAGCTTTCGAGGCTAATAACATTATTTATGAATTTATTCATATCCCGTTTGAATTAACTGCTGTAGTTGTTTTTTCAACAAAACAAGAGAATGATGACAATTTGGAAAAGTTTATGTCGGCTGTTGAGAAATACGGCCTTACGCTAATTGAAGAAAAATGTGTTTTCTCAACTGACAAAATTAACTTGTTAGGATATGAAATTAAAAATGGTACAATTTATGATGACCCAAAGAGGATTGAGACGTTGAAGCGAATACCGGTTCCAAATAGTAAAAAAGAGTTAGAGAGTGTTTTTGGTTTATTCGCATATTACGCTAAATTTATACCTCATTACCCTGACAGTATTCGTTTTTTACTAAATTGTTCTAAATTTCCCTTAAGTAAAAATTAAGGAAAACTTTTGAAGAAAACTTCTTTATCTAAATCTTCATTATACTTCATATCTGAAAACGATTGCAATACACAGTTGATCTTCAGATTTAGCACTTTCGGCTATTTTAAGTCAAAAAGGAAGACCAGTAGCGTACCACTCTATAACTTTTCAAAACCATGAGAAAAGTTATCCTTCTGAAGAAAAGGAAGCTTTAGGAATAGTGGAATCAGTAAGTAAGTGGAAACATCTGTTGATGGGACAACGTTTCAACATAATTACTGATCAAAAGCCTGTCTCATTTCTTATGAAGGCCAATAAGAGTCTGAGCAAAATAAAAAATAATAAAATTGTCCGTTGGAGACTTGAATTAGCCCAGTTTAAGTATGATATTAACTATAGACTGGGAAAAAACAATGTAGCTTCAGATCTATTTTCCCGTGTTTCTTCAATCAGGATAAATAAACTCAAGGAATTACATCAGGAATTTTTTCATCCTGGCATTACACGGTTGTACCATTACGTTAAGATTAAGTATATGCCATATTCACTTCAAGAAGTCCGGAGGATTAATAACTCTTCATTTGTTCAGAGATAAAGCCTCGTTTTTATAAACCTACTGGCCCTCATTTAATCAGAGCAACTGAGTCATTTCAACGCTTATCAATAGATCATTATAAAGGAATCTTACCCACTACATCGAAAAACAGATACTCATTCAGTTATTTATGAATACAGTAGGTTCGTTTGGGCCTTTCCAAGTAAATACGCTGATACTACCAACGTTAGGAAGCATCTTTTTAGTATTTTCACCGTTTTTGGACTACCACAAATTATACATTCAGATAGGGGTACCCATTTTACTTCAAAAGATTGAGAAGATTGGTTTAAAAATGACGGTATAGTCCCCTCTCATACAATGCCTTATCATCCTACATCCAACGCTAAATGTGAACGCTACAACGGGGTTATTTGGAGGTCTTTAGTTCTTTCATGTAAAAATAAAGGTTTACTTTTATCTGAGTGGGAAGAAGTTTTACAGCAGGTTTTACATTCTCAACGGTCGTTATTATGCACCACCACTAACGAAACACTACCTGAGCGTCTATTTATTCACAGTCGTAGGACCTCTAATGGCGAGGCACCGCCTAACTGGCTGCTAAGCCCTGGACCGATTTATTAAAAAACCATGTTAAATTTTCAAAATACGAGTCCCCGAAAGAAGAAGTAGAGATTATAGAAGACAATCATAATTACGCTCGCATTCGTAAGAGTGATGGTCGGGAAACGAGTGTTTCACTTCTAGATTTAGCGCCTAAAACTTGTTGTGATGAAAGTAATTAAAAAGAACAATCATCAAATCCAGAAGTAGATAAACACGGAGAAGAAATAATAAGAAACGACGAATAAAACAAATTGCAAACAACTAAAGATGATGTTCAAAGAAATGAAGAAATGGATCAGGAACACATGAGTATGCCTAGAAGATCAACAAGAATCAAAAATTCCCCGAAAAGATTCTCTTCGAAAGATTACTTAGGAAGGAAGAGTGAAGTATAATTGGAATCTTCAAGCATCGATTCACCTTATTTTCAAATCTTTTCTGCACTTACTTCATCACTCGAGATTATTCCAAAAACCTTGCCGTTAACTTCAATTACACAAATCGTGTTAATATATATTACGCAGATTTTCTATCTGTTTATTCATCCTGTAGTCCTGTTCTTTGTTACGTGTATTCTCACTCCTGGTGTTAGTAAGATATTTCACTTCTTTCTTTTGCATTTTTGTACCAACTATTCAGGATGTAAATAATTTTCCTTACACCAAATACCATCTCCAAGCCGTTCTTCTCTCTCCAATTACCTTTCTCTTTTTTAATTCATCATTTAAGACAACTTTTCTGCTTTTCCAAGTCGTAACAAATGTTTTTGAAATAGGATGACATCAATTTTAATAATAACGAGAAAATAGTAAGATGGAATGACAAATTTTTATAACATTTTTACTCTATGATTGCTTTTCAACTCAAGTCAAGCAAAAAGCGGAGCGAACGACTTTCTTAGTGAAGATCTAAGCTACTTAAATCTATCAAGCGTCTTCAACTACATATGTAGACTACACAAAACACAGATTTTATCTCCATCATATATGGTAATAACCTGATTAAGGACTCTTACCATAATCTCTGGAAAACTCTGGAGTTCCCCAGAGTCATAAACTCTGGAATTTTATGAACTAATTCTATGAACCTATATAACACAACACATATATATTTCTTCACTCACGAGAAATACTTTCCTTGACATCTTCACCACAGAAGCCGTTCCCTCCAAAGTTGAAAAAGACTCACCAAGTCGAAATTTTCTACTTAACTCTTTAAGGACAGCAATTTTAAAGACGAATCGTCTATTCATATTTCTAATAGTATTTTATATATTGAAAGGCGGCGATTTTAATTTATCGGGTCACCAGTGTTTAACTGCTCCTTAAAGGGTAACACTATTACTCGCAATACATAACACGACAGCCCTTCACTTTTATGGGGATAAACTTACTAAAGTGTAACAAAATTTTATACTTTTCACTGAGAGTATTTACTCGTAGTAGTAATACTCCCTCAGCTCATTATAGGAAATTTCATTTTTTCTTCTCTCTGTAATTAACTGATTGATAATACGACGGGGTAATCGAATGGGTGACAACAACAACAATAGCCCTTCACCGTCCCTCAACCTTTCTTAATCACAACGGGCATGATTAAGAAAAATTTAGAGCGATATTAATTAATGCTGCGAAAATTGGTTGGAAAGTTTACTTTAAAATCTGAGTTATCTAGAGTAAGAAGGATTTCTCCAGTAATGCCATGAGATGTGAGCATGGGAATGTGTTTTTCAAGCTGGATATCAATGAGCCATTGAGCAACGTGTCGAAGCGTCCACATCGAAACTGGAACAGAAAACCAGGATTTGAAACTCTAAAATTGATCGCAAATATTTTACACACTTTTTTATTTAAAAAAAATCCAAATTTTAAAAATGAGGACAGAAAATTTAATTATTAGAATGGCATAGAAATATACAAAATTAATTTATTTAGAGGATGTGGAGGGATATCATAATTGGCATTCTAAACAAACGCAAATTTTATACTTCTTAACAATTTGGAGAGAAGTTGTCAATGCATATGTGTTATCATAAAAATTTGGGATTAAGCAAAAATAGAAAAATTGCGAAAAAAAACTTTGAGGAATATAGAAAAAAGAAATATGTTTGAAAATTGAGGATGCGTATGTTATTGCGGATATAAAAAATTGTGGGATAATCGGCATCTGCGAATGCATGTCTCCGCTACATCTCTAGAATGGCATTAAAGACTAGTAGCATATGTATTTGAGGTTTACCATTTTTACTTAAAGTTTGTTACATTTTGAATTCGTTAGCCTCAATAAATGTTACCATATTTACGCAGTTGTGTTTTTATGACCTGTAAGTTATATTTTTCTTTCAAATTTTCCAAAAACTGTTCAAAATTTTTGAAAAAACATCATCCTACGAAATATTAAGTTATTTTCTATATCATTTACGAAAATTGCGCAAAATAAAACATTCGTCTTTAATAGGAGTAAGGGAAACTACTAGAAAAAAAGTTAAATGATCGGATCGAACCCAATACCTTGTTGTTTCAGAACAGGCCTTCTTAAAAATTGTACTCACGCCCCTGTAAAAGAATTAAAATAGGATTTAAATTTCAATATCCAATTTTATAATGATTTCAATCATATGGTAGTGAAATTTTGAAGTTGATGCCTGACAGAAGGAAATTGAAGATGAAAAGTGAAGAGTATTGATACGTTTTGCATTTCTCTAGAGTATTTTGTGCCAGAGTGTTTGGAAAGGGAAGACCACTTCGGAGTTTTTTCACTTTCATCGTAATCTAAATAATCATAAGAATTGGAAGAATTATGCATAATTGATGATACTTGTAAAACCTTTTTTTAAGTAATATTTCCAATTTCATCTCAACTTAAATATCATACATTATTGTACCAAGGGTGGGTAACAATACTGAGCTGCATTGAAGTGTTTCAAGGGTTTATCGGCCTGCAATAAAATTGCCTTCTATCAGAATGTTAAAAGAATATTAGAAATGTGGTCATACCCCCATGTCTCATTTAATGCTTTTAGGCGAATACATAATTTTTAAATTATCCGCGTTTATTTGCCAAGATTTTAAACACTATGCTTTTTAATACTTTCCAATAAAAGGATTTGGAGTTGTTTTAAATCCTGACAAAACTTTGATGACTTTGAGCTGATGTTTTGAAAAGTTAAAAAAAAAAAACTTTTGAAGAATATATTTTAAAAGTTTGATGGAGTGAGGGCCTTGTAAAAAGAGATCACAACCGCGCAGTTTGCCCACGGCCTCACTATAGTCATTGGCGTGCAAACTAAATGTTAATCGACATAACATCGACGTGTGTGATGTAGTTACTAGCGTGTGAGTAAATGTGGCTGCAAAAAATAAAAAAAAAAGTTAAAATAAAAAGTTTGTAATTTGAAAATGAGCAATTTAGGTAGTTAGATTTTTCGTTATTTGGTTCCTTAAGTTAAAATTGTCATCGTTTTTCGGTAATTTTTTCATTTTCCATCAACATTTTTTCATAGCCTTGAGAGCATTTGTAAAAAATTTTATTATACAAATACAATCAAATCGAATATTCATCTACTCATCTTTAGTTTTTGCACTTTTACAATATTCTATTTTTTAAAAGGGAGGGTCGAGGGCGGATGGAAAACTTATTTATAAAATTGTTAGTGTAAAAATTTTTAAATAGATTTAAATTGTAAAAACACTAAATCACAAAATTGCTACAATTATACATGATTGCTTATTTATACTAATAGGACAAATGTTTATTCTAAATGAGCTATTTAAGAAGCCTAGCCTCTATATAATAGGGGCGTGAGTATGGTTGGTTAGATGATGGATTCGATGACTCAAGGTCTTGGGTTCGATCCTACACCAAGCTTGCTTTCCTCATAGTTCGATACAGGCCGCGCAATTGTGCCTTTTCGATGAAAACACCCTACGGTACCATTACCATTACCATTATATAAAAATACAGGCAGCTAGAAAATTTCACCCAAGCTTCCAGTTAGGTAAAGATATATTATATATACAGGATGATTTGAAAGTCATGATGCATAAAAATTTTTTTATTTTTTTATAAAAAATAAATTACACGGAGAGTTGCATTTATGTAAAGGCTCTATATGGTTACCATTATTTAAACAAAGAAAGCCAGATATTGTCATTTTTGGTCAAGTCTCGAGTTTCTAACTTGTCAACGAGAAGAATTATCAGAAGATTATTTGCATTAATAAACTCAGACAAATTAATTTTTTGCTAATTAATATTTTTTTCTATCTATGTTGATTTATGAAATGCCCTGTATATATCATGTATTATCCACTTTATACGTAATGATGGCCTAGGGTTGGTTGGAGATATCAAAGCACTTTCAGCCCTAAGGTTATATCCTCGCATTGTGCTTACGATGGTTAGTCAGTTTTTGTGAATTTATTTTTAAGAGTTGGAAGTCTTGGGGATCGAACCCCTGACCTTCAACTTTTAAGCTGAGAGGTACACCCTAACAACCATTGAGGCTCAAAATAATCGAATTTTTAGTTGGTTTTTGATCAGTTGGTTGATGGCCTAGGCAGGGCCGGTGCCAAGTGTTGCGGGGCCCGATTAGAAACTTGATGGTGGGGCCCCCTCCTCTATATAGCAAATGCTATAACGCATATATATATATATATATATATATATATATATATATATACAACATCATACATACATATAATCCTACAAAAGATAAATAGATAACCATTAAATGAATGGTGTAATAAAATTTTAAAAGCAAAATGAATAGATTTATTGTTTTACTTTTGATAAAAAGAAAGACAATATACTCTTTTAGAATAATACTTTTCGAGCTTTTCTATTTGCAAAATATTTTAAAATATTTTCAAAGTCTAATGCTTTAGCAATCTCATGTTCTATAGAGAGCATTGCCAAATTGTTAAGTCTTTCTTGTGAGATCGTAGACCTCAAGTATGTTTTAATTAGCTTCAGCTTTGAACTCTTTCCCCTGAGGCGACTGATATTGGCATTGTTAAATAAATCCTTAACACAATGAAAACATTAGGAAATGCTGTAAATCTATTATTTTCTATCAGGTGTTCAAACAACGCATAAGGCTTAATTGTAGAGGGAAGGAAAGTTTTCAGAGCTTCAAGTTATTCAGCCAACAAATACCCATCAATGTCTTTACTTTTTTCAGTAACAACTTTTCCGTCAGCGTCCTGTTTCATTTTGGTGAGTGTTAAAGCTGCTTCAAGGTTTAATGCATGCTTTCTCATTTCCGACTTCTGTATATTTTGAAAGTTATTTACAAATCCAAATAACTTGACGTGATTTTTGAGTTGTTGAAATCTGCTTTCCAATGACTGAATAGCTTGATTCAAATCTTGAGTTTAGAACTAAGGTGAAGCACTGAATTCTGTATGCTTCTTTTGGATCGTCTATAGGTTGCTCTTCTGCTTCATATAAAAACATTCTTTTCCTTCTTCGTAATTGTTTTTCTTGAAATTTTCTAAACTCAAATGGCAACTCAACAACTTCAGCTAATTCATTTGCACTTACTAAAACACCATTAAAGCCTTCCTCCCTATAATTTTTCAGCCATGACAAGAGTTGTTCATATGATTCCATTCCTTCATTAATGTCCTTTTTTCACCTTGTAATTCCTTGCTCACGTAGTTAACTTTAAAAAGTACATCATACCAAAATACTAAAGAAACTAGAAATTTGTAGTTTTTTAGCTGGTTGGCTAATGATTCGGCTTTTGCTTTTATCTTGGGCTGATCTGCTGTCTCTGCTACTTCAACAAGTGCATCATATACTTCTCCAACCTGATAACGAATAGCTTTAACGCTATCAATACGACACTCCCACCTTGTATTGCTTAAGGGTTTCACTGTTAACATAGTTACATGTTTTTTCAAAATTGCCCATCTTCTAGTTGATGCTGAGAACAAAACATAGATGGCTTGCAAGATCCCAAAAAACGTAATAGCATCTGGACAACACTTAGCTACATCTCCGAGTAAAAGGTTAACATTGTGGCATGCACATGGTACAAAAAATGCTCTTGAATTTTCCTTCAACAGTCGGGCTTGTACTCCAGACGTGTGACCTTTCATGTTGCTACCGTTGTTATAGCCTTGGCCTCGAATGTCCTGCACTTCTAAATTCAATTCCTTTAATGATTATCTGAAATTTGATCCATGGTTTTATCCTCATTCTGCAAATAATTGATGATTCTCTCATCTTCAAACCGAGGGCGTTTCAAAGATGGCGTGACAAGGAACTTTTTTAAAGCACCTCTATGCTTTTTATTTTCTGCTGCCTTTGCCTTGGCCAGTGCTCGTTTCTTGTTACCACATAAATATTTACGCCCTTTATCTCGATTTCTACTTGTGCTTGTCATGATGTAGTGCCTCTTTATTTAACTTTTGTATTTAGAAAAAGGAAGATCTAAAAAAGTAACAAAACAGAAGAATTAGTAAAGAAATAAACCTATCACAAGAAATTAACATTTTTAAAATAATATTTTTTGGTGATATAAATTTAAAATATTTATGTTGACAAGACGATGAAGACATTGATTGTAATTGTGAACAGTTACAAGATTCTAAATTGTTCATTTATTTAAACAAGACAAAATTAAAAATATTAAAAAAAACATATTCTGATGAAACTTAGACAAATTGTTATAAAATATTCAATGAAACAGTTCAGTAAAAAACTTATGACAATATATTTCAAAAAAGCAGAATAAAATAACTTTAAATAGCTAACGCCATTTTGCTTTTAGCGGAAAATTTTTTTAAAAATTACTAAATATAAAAACAAACATGATTACCTGTAGCTATTCGGTACATGACCTTGAGCAATCTCTGGGTGATCTATGCCACCACTAGTAATTAGGTACCTTATTTAGATCGAGTCTATGCAGATTTGGACATTTGTAGTTGGGTAATCAAACTAGAAGGGCCGAGGATGTACTTGAAGTTAAATCTTTTATTTAACTTATTCTTAATGTTGCAATAAAAATTTTAAGTGAGATGAAATTACCTGTATATTGATAACACAAGTTCGAGTTGTGTTAATTCATATAATCGTCACATAGAGGCATTCATATGATCGTCACATGGAGGTGGGTGTGTTTGTTTACTCAGAATGTGTACTATTATGTTCGCTATTAGTTACCTTTCGCCAAATTTGCATTAGAATCAAAAATGAATTAGGTTTAAAATTTGATATCTCACTTCAAAACCATTTGATCCAGACGAAATTTGCAGGGTAAATTGGTCTCGTATAGAGCAACTAGTATGCAAATATCATTAGCAATAACACGCTCTTTGCTCAGATATTGCATTGTAATATCTCATTTTGTAAATTTCGTATTTTGGATTAATTTCAACTGTTCCGATCATAGTAAATGCGGGGCCCTTTAGACGCGGGGCCCAATTTGGTCTAATCGGTCAAATCGGCTAAAAACCGGCCCTGTGCCTAGGTTACTGTTTGGAAAGAAATTTCGTAATTACAAATCTCACTTTTTTTTCGTATCGTAAAATAGTATTGAAATAAAAAAATGGGATATTTAAAAAACATATTGAAATTTAAAAAAATAACGAAACGTAATAACGTGATCAAACATGATATTTTTACCTTACCAAAAATTAAATATTATGTTTTTTAATTTTAATTTTTATAAATTATGAGACGATTTAGTCCTCAATCGTGCAGCGAAAGAAAACGCTCTACTTGTACAAGCTACTCTATTTTGTGGTATAGGAAAAAAAATATTTTTTTAACAAAGAGGAAACTTTCTAAAATTAGTTTTACCTTGTAATATCTATATATATATTACAAATTAATGTAATGTAAATATACTTTGAAATATTGAAAATATTAAAAAAAATTATTAAAAGAAAAAAAAGAGTTCTAATTTAGTTTTTTCTACAAAAAAAGCAAAATTCTTCCTTTACTTGAATACGGTGATCAGGACAAATTAAGTCACCACAAGAACCACAGCTACTTCTACAGTTTTTTTTGCGAAACTTGTTTTTTTCTTTTGCAACCAACAACAACCTCAATAAACCCAACTTTTAGTCCAGCTTCTTTTATGGATACCGAAAAAGATTCGTTATTGATTCTCGTTGAAGAAAAAGGTAAAGCCTGTTTGAAAGACGTGTTTTTTAAAAATTCTTTCCGAGTTTTATTACATCCATTTTTTTCAACAAAATAATGGAGTTACTCCATGAAACATCAATCATGTTGTAGTTGATGAGCATGGGCGATCTGTAAGTTTTTCTTCTTGTGGTAAACTCTTCGATGACAGAATCGATCAGGTCGATTCCACACTTTCCTTTATTGTAATCCAAAATCACAACAGGTTTTTTATCACTCCTTAGTGATATATCAATTACAGTATGTGAAGAAGAAAGCATTAGGACGTTCTTGTATTTTTGGAATGTATTCACAAAGAATATTTTTGTTGTTCTTGTCATATAAACAAGAGGTTGAAAACACAGGCTTGTTTTTTGTTGACTTCATCAGAAGCGGAACTTCTTTTCTACATTTGTTGATAGTGGCAATAAAAGTATCGTCCAGTTTATTAGTTCTTTTGCAGGCTGTGAGAGGTAAAGTAGCGATCCTTGACTATAACTTTACCAGTGTTAGTAAAAGGTTTGACGAGCTACAAGACAATTTTTTTGTGACAAATTTTTGTTCCTCACACCATTTTCATTTTTCCCACAATAAAATTTTGAAGTCAAAGCATAGCCTGTTGAGGCTTCGCAATAACAAAAAATTTTGATACCTTCAAAAAAGAAAAAAGTTCTCGCAGTTATGTCACCTCAGTAGCCATAAAGTTGTTCATCTACAGTAATTGTACTTTCTGAGACCAAACATCGCAACAAATTTCTTTGCAACATAGTCCACAACTCTCTGACTGCAGCCAACTTATCAACATGTTTTCTTTTTTGTCGATTTCTGAAATTATCGAATCTCAGACAGCTGAGGAAAAATCTAAATCTCTGATGCCCAATAGACGCTCTATAAAAAGGCTTATTGTCGTTAGGAGACCATAAATCTTGAAACAAGGGTTGTTACGATCCATAGCGCTTCTAATGAGTATAGCATAACATGCCTTCAATTCTCTTTGTATCCATAGAAACTCCTCTTCATCATAAAATAAAAAACACTTAGTTCATCTTTTGGACAACAAATAGGACGGGGTAACTCTTTCAATATGTTTCTTGAGAAGGATCAAACTATGGGTGGATCTTTAGAATAAATTTTATTACCACATCTGATTTCTTGGTTTGCAAAATCTTCGTGATCCTGGCTGTTCTCATTATTCTCTTTTATTTGATCTTCATAGTCATAATCATTACCATTTTGCTCTATAAAAATGTCTATTTCTCCATCATCAAACTTTTCTATACCAAGTGAAGGATTGGATACATTCACTTCTATTTCTTCATTTTCAAAATTTTCGCTTTCACTAGCATCACTTTTTTCGATTGTAAATAAATATGCCATTTCCCGCCAAAAATGAGCTCTTTTACTTTTTTCCCATTTTATGGAGCAAAAGTCACGATATCTCTGGTCAAAAAATTGAAAACAGGCGTGTGATAGTAAAGAGTATGCATGCTTACATTTAAGAATGTCTGTCTATGTTATATAATACAAATATGCTATACTACAAAATGAACTTGTTTGTACGTTTGATGGAAAAGAAACAATTGTGATGAAACGAAAACACATGCTAAAAACTGAAAGTAATATATCAAAAGGAAAAACCAATATTATATTGCTTTAGAGTACTCTCAGAGTACGGTGGCGCATCAAACCAACTTACAAACTAAACTCATTATAATTGAATATGATATGGGTATCAGTTTCAGGTCGTCCATTTTGGAGTAGCGTGTACACTGTACAGATAAGGAAGTTAAATTGAAATAATATAGTTTTTAAGCAAATTTTAAAATATCATATTAGATACATAATGTTAGGTAAAGATAGAGTGGGGTGTTTTCATCGAGAGACACTATTGCGCCGCTTGTATCGAACTACGAGGAAAGTAGGCTTGATGCGGTATCGAACCCAATACCTTGAATTATTGAAACCCAGTATCTAACAAACCTTACTCACGCCCCTCTTGTTAGATACAAGTTCATGTAAAATTAGATAAATTTATCTCTTAAAATGCATAATTTCAAAATGCAGAAACAGTTTGAATAATTACTTTAGCTTGTACATTAAATTAGTAAATAAATTGATTTGCTAATCAATCTTTTGTATAATTAGACATTCTTTATTGATTATATTATATGTATTTGTGGTGAAGAAATAAATCATAAAAACTTACTGACTGGAATATGAGATCACTTAAGTAATGAGTTTGAATTTGATACTCATAGGTTCGATAGGAAAAAAGCACGAAAGATCGAAATCGTACTGAACTTCGATATTATTCGTAGTTTAGTTTTTTTCAGTATGTAATGTCGAATCATATTTTTTTATAAAAAAAAGCTAGCGTATCGTACCGTATGCCACTACTGATTATACGACTATTCATTTGTTCCTTTCAAAAGCAAAATTTATCATATATCTAGTTTGTCATCTGGTTTTATTTTTGATACACAGATCTTTAAAAATTAGTATTCCCAGCTTTCTTTTCATAGGAATAACTCAAAGATGTTCTCTCAATTTGATTTAATCTACACCCGTGTTTCTCAACCTTTTTACTCATGGGCCCCTTTTCACTTCTATTTTTCTTGGTGGACCCCTTCATAAAAATTGGAGAAAAAATATTCATTTTAATATTTTTCACTAATAAAATTTTTGAGGTTTTGATAAAGAAAACAGTATATACTTGGAATTCATATTGAAATGAAAGCAAATCGAATGCAACAATTTTTATAATAAAAAAAGAAAGATATTTAATGAGATCCCTGTGGTTAATGCTGCTCAACGAGTTTCTTTATATCTGGTTGCATTGAAGTTAATGCTAGTTGTAAAGCACCTCTTTTTACGATGTCAAGTCTATTGCGAATTTTTTATAATAAAAACTACTATGAGATGGTTTTTTTCATGGACCACTAAAATATCATTATGGGCCCCCAATTTATAATATTTCGCCTGTGGACCCCCTGAATTATTATATGGACCCCCTAGGGTCCATGTGGACCTCTGTTGAGAAACCCTGATCTACACAAATGCATAATAGAATACTTACAGATTTTAACTTGATGTATCTTGAATAGTCTGTAAGAACATCACAAAATAATTAATTTTTCAAGTATTGATAATTGAAATTTTATAAAATTCAGACTTGTTGATCTTTTTTACTTCATTTTATGAGAGCCGTTTATTCTTCGTCTCATTACATTTTCAATTAATTGCAAAACTTGTTTTATAATAATCGATAAAAAATGTAAAATTATAAATTGTTCAAAAAGAACTTGAAAAAACGATTGTTTAATATTTTGTTGAGCAATTTTGAAAAATCAAAAGTAAAAAAAGAAAAAAATTGATCATATTTTTTTATACACATCACTAAATTAATCATAAATTATAAACGTCTCCTTTCTAGACTCTTATGGATCCGTAAGAAACACTTTGGAAAACGCTGTATTAGATTAACATCATTTTTGAATCCTCAACACTAAAACTATTTCTTAATGCAGTTATTTTTTGAAAAAAAAATTGAACTGAAATATTTTACCCGTGTGCTAACTCACAAAAGTTTTTTATTTTGATGTCATTCTTTACTCTAAAGTCTAAGTAAATAACAGTTTAGCAAATTTTAGTGTTAAAAAGCGGTTGATAATGATATGTCTTAAAAAGACCCATGATACCCGATATTTTACATGATAGGAATTGTGAAAAATGAGTAAACCTTTGGGAGGTAGGAGATAATCTTCGCATTCTTGAGATTTTTGCAGATTTGATTTTTTAACCTTTTCCACAGAACTGCTTGATTCTTTGTGAAAGTAAGCTTGCCTTGGTGGAAGTGGAGGAGCTTCAAATCCTTAAAAATACTTTTGTAGTGAAGCAGTTGATGGAATTAATGAAATTAATCGGATTAGTGATCAGAGAATTCATTCTTAACTCCAAAATATGAATTAAACCTCCCATAAAGCATTTATCTCCTGCTTAAAGTAATATAAAATCTCGTTGAAAGAGATGAGCAGAAGATGTATTTGAAAAAACGTGAGCATTAAAAGATTTCTTGTAAATAATAATTTAAACCTTCAAAATTCCTTCATTATCCCATTTAATCCGAGAAAAAATAGACGAGATTAATTAATTTGATATAAAAGTTTTTCCTCACAAGGTAACTGTCCGAAAATATAAAATCAAGCAATCAATTGAGTTTAAAATGAAAATCATGAAAAATTCTGTAGAATAAATACACATTTCTCCAAATTGTTTAATAGCCAATTATTAGAAAACCTTACTATCTTACTTCATTGAAAAAATGCCCGACGTTTATATTTCAGAACCAAGTATTTACCAGGCGTTTTTTGAGGCAGGGTTAGGTTAGGTTTACGTATAACTATGACATTTATTTGGTCAAATTTACTTAAAATATTTTTGGAAACTTTTAAATTCCGTTACTTTTATATGGTGGAAATGCAATGAATTTAACTTATTTTCTGCTATTTTCTGAATTTAACATTTTTATCGAATATCGATCCATCCTCAATTTGTTAGCACAAAGGCTAAACGTTTAATATCATAAAATATAGCAATCTACATTCCTTTACAACACTTTTTTCAAACTATAAGAATGTCTTTATAGAAATTTTATACTCTGACATTTTCAAGGTAACTCAAACACTCTTTTATTGAAATCATGTGTTCCGCGGAACCGACTAATGCTTCATTAATGGTAAAGCCAACCCTTTATATCGTATATGCCAAATATTTGGTTTTCTGATAATGATATACCGCCAAAATTTTTTATTTCCTTATCACACAGAAAAAAAGTAGTTACTCACTTTAACAATGCATTAGTACTTTATATCATTGATAATTAAAATACCATTTTATTTTATTAATTTTACTACTTAATCGTAGTAAAATTACTTTAAATATAATAAAATGTCGTCAAGTTTGTTCTATTCGAGCTTCAAATTTTTATGTTTTGAATGATCTTGATTCCCTGTTTTGATTTGCTATTGTCAGCGAATCACAAAAGGCAACGGCATCAGACTTCAATAGGACCTTCTTAGAACCCATAATAGGGAAAGAGATTATCTAACTCTAATAACAAAAACTTTTTGGATGAATTTTCATAGTTATATCCTTTGCAAATATTTTGTCAATATCATCGAAAACCTCTCAAGAGGTGATTGAACTCAATCTAAATTTATTTTTTGGTCTATAAATACGCATAGCTCAAAATTGAGCGAAGATAGCACGTGTATTTGAAAATAGTTGTCCGAAAGTAACTGGGCGCCTATTTTAGCATAATAGAAAAGGTATAATTTTGAGCTTCTATTTTCAAATTCAATTGTTAAAAATTGCGCTCAATAATTTCATAAGGATTTCCGAATGATGCTGGGAAAAAAATTTACAAAGGATTAACCTCAAAAAAGTTATTCGAAATTTATTATGCTTATTATTAGATGCTGACATTACGAATTTCGAGGCACCGCATCTAGACAACCTTACAAATTTCGCCAATCGATAGCTTAAATTAATAAAGCATCTGAAATAATAGTATACATGTAAAAATTATAGTAATAAAAAGGTCAACGAATTTACCTTTTTTTTCTTTGGAGTGATTATCTTGGGGTATTTCTGAGTTAGAGTTCTTTTGAAATATTTTATCAGAAAGATCAAAAGAGTTCTAAATCAATAATTTTTTTATAATCAATCATGACTATATGAAAAAGGCTTACCCTTTTGGCTAATTTTTCTCTGTGTTCATTTTCCGAGTAGCTTGCTTTCTTCCTGTTCAGAGAATGGTGATGATGATGTTGATTGTGGTTGTGAGTTGAGATTTCATCATTTGCTTCGTTTTCCTTATTTGCTGTGTTTCGCTCCTATTCCATTAAACAAAAGTTAATTGAGAATTTGAAAGTGTAAAATTTATAATTCAAGAACGTAAAATTCAATTTTCTTTTAGAATCTTTTGAAATAACAAAAACGTGTGCTTAAAAGTAGGCTACTCTTTCAAGCTATTTATTTTCGCCTATACTCATTATTATTTGCATATTTTTTGAAAGAAAAGATAAATATGAATTTTTTTGTCACTAATTAAAGCACTTAGTTCTATACTAGGGTTTGCATAAGTATCAAAAATTAGGAACCGGTACCGATACGGAAAAAAACTTACAAAACCGGGAAATACCGGTTCCAAACGGTTCCTTAAGGAGATATATAGACTGCAAAAAGATGCCATGAAATTGACGTTTTTGATTTATTATAAACAGATGTACACTTTTTCTCTCTATATCTTTATCATTAAAATAGTTTTAAGAGAAAAGTGTGCAAACGACAAAAGTGTGCAGCAGAGAAAAAAAGAAAAATAAACTCTTTTGTCGTTTGCACACTTTTCTCCGTTTACAATTAAAATGAGATGACAATGAAAAAAAGATTTTATATGAATGAAGTGCAGAAAAGTTTTATGCAAAGAATTGCATTGTGAAATAAATCAATTACAAATAAGTTATTCTCGGAACCGGGAATACTTTTCGGTTCCGAGACGGTTCCCAAATTTTTAGAACCGGGAACGTCCGGTATTTCAGAACTGGGAGCAAAGCCTATTCTATACCTTATAGAGAAAAAATGTAGAGTATTTACTGAAAACTCAACAACCCCTTTTAATATAAAGCATTATAATGCAAGAGATTTTAGAGGAAGGAGCGGAAAACTTAATTCCACAAATGAAGAAAAACATGTATTAAAATTCAATGCAAGTTAACGCTTTATATTTTTCGTTTTGCCTTTTTAAAACATGATAAGCAATTAGCTGATTTTAACAGAAAATAACTTGCTAATTTATCTAGCAAGTTTAAGGTATTAATTAACTAATAACACTAGAAATATTAGTATTCTGGCTGTCCAAAAATCGATTAATAAAGTTATAGTAAGCTTAACTAATTTTTTCTAGCTGTGATAAGAAATATTATTGTTTGCCTAAGAACGTTATTTTCTCAGTTGTAAGAAAAATTGCACATTTTTCAAATCAAGCGTGGACAATGTTAACTTTTATCATGGTTCCAATATGTGTGGGTGGACCTAAAAAATTATTAAAAAACTGTAATTATTTTGTTTTATTATTAAATATTTCTTCCATCTGTAAAAATTAGTGAAAAAAAATGAAAATCTTCTCTCATTTTTGAGGATTTTTATGAATAAATTAAACTCTTGTTTTTTTTCATAAATTATTTTGATGAATATAAAGAATTTATAGATATTTGAGACTCTTTCAAATAAATTATTAATTTTGAAAATAAATAAAAAAAACTTTACATAATTATTTTTTGTTTTAAATATTTATTCTCATTTTATTAACATGGAAAATGTTTAAATTTGTTAACATATGATTTTTCATATTTTTAAGTAAATAGTCAATATCATAATTTAAAATGTTATCTTTTTATTTCACTTATTTTCTGGCGAATGTTTGAAAGTATGCCGAAATAGATCATAGAGCTTCAATAAGATAGTGAAAGCGATAATGAAGTTATATTTAGTAATCACGATCCCAAATCTGAAATGCACGTATCACAGCCCTTTCCCCCAAACTATAAAAAAGCTTACACATTCTTCCTCTTTTTTCAGCTTTTCAATGGAATATCTTCTAACTTTTGAGCTTTTTGAATCCATGGCGAACATCTTCTTCAATAGAGTATCGCTGTGCGTTAAAAAGTTGTGAAATCGATTGTTAAATTTCTTTATAAATGACTTTGAATGATCTAAACACAATTGTTAATAATAATTGCAAGATTCATACCATTAAATATAATTATTATTATTGATCACAAATAAAAAGAAAAAATCAATTCTTTTGTAGAGTCATAGTCAAACTTTATGTCAAGTTATGGTGGGAGATATGGTTTGTGCAATCTATGAGTAGGCAATTGCACTGCAAAAAAGAAAAACCGTTGTGAAAATTGATCATAAACCTTTTGATATGAGTAAGAATAGGAACAAGTAAGTATTTGTTCACTCAAAAAAAGAGTACTAAAAGTATTAATACGAAAGATAATGAAAGTTTAAAGAAAATTCTAAACAGATATATACAGTGACGTAGTCAGAAATTTTATTTAGACAGGCACAGTGTTGTACTATTCTCTACTATATTTGTTTAATTCCAAGCTTTGTCTGAAATCAAAGTAGCAAATATTGGTTTATAACTAGTAGTCCTAATCTAGCATACTATTTTTCTTATCTTTTAACATCTTTGATTTTGTCTTTGTCTATATTATGTTTTTTATTGTTAAAAAATTAAAATTTGAAATACAGGCATGCTTTATGAGTACGTATTGATATAAATTTGCTTTCTTATTACGAGTTGAAGTCAGGGTTACCAGAAACCTCTGAGCAAAAGTAGCAAAAATGTGTTTATTATAAAACTAGATACACACCATGCCTCACATTGAAAAACTAAATTCAGCATCTAATCAGAAAAATAAAAATGTTATACATAGGGTGATGCAATAAAAAATTATTAATCAGTTTGGGATCAAAGAAAATCCAAATCTTATCAGCATAAATTTTATTAGCAGACAATTCCAAAAATTAGCTAATTTTGCGAAAAATCACATGATCTCACTGATAGAAAAGCCATCTTAAGAAAATTAATTGATTTAATTCTCATCACCAATGATATCAATGATCTTTTTGCATTTTCTCTAAATTTATTCTGTGTTTTCTTTTGTTAAAATAAAATTTGTTCAAAAGTGAGTTTCCTAATTTTCATTTTCAAATTTATTTACATCAAAACTCCATTACTCTATTAATTTTACCTCAATCTACGATTTCACACTTTACAATAAGTAGTTATGAAGCAAGGTCTAAACATAACTAGTTAAATGAGGTTTTGAAAAGTTTGAAAAATTTCTTCAAAGATATCACTACTCCAAATCGAATGGACGTTAAGATTTTCTAGATGGTAGATCCAATGATTCCTCTAAGAATGCGGGAGGAAGAGTTTTTTTATTAACGAAAACTAAAGTTATTTGACAATGGATCTTCAGTTTTATTGAAAAATTAAGCGATAGTGTTTCCTATTGTCAATACCCAAACTTTTATCAAAACTTATAATTGACTGTATGAGCTTTTTTATGTTTAGACAAAATGTTTGAAAAGTTTTTTAATCATTAAAAGTAACACAATAATATTAGGATGATAAATAATAAAATTTTGATAAAGCTAAAATGAATCTGAAAATACAGGTTTGATGAAAAAAATATTTTATGCTAAATTTTAATTTGTTAACATTTCTTTTTGTACTTTGATACAATTTCTTAAATGAAGTTTAAATTTTTATCTCAAATGTCGATACTATTGTCATTAAATAAGCGATTATTTTACTTTAATCATTTTTAAACCATTTCACCCCTCTTATGGCCTAATATTAATTCCTGACAAAGGTCGACTGAGAAAGCTCAGTGAAACACTGGTGCGGTTCTCTACTAAATAAATTATTAGCTATTCAGTTGGCTAGGCCTTTAGTTAGTTTGCATGGTCATTTAGTTAATTTGGCTGTTAATTAGTCACCAATGAAACTTTATTTTCTAGTTAGTTAATAGTTTAACATTATTTTGTCACTTGGGACCATTATTCTTCAAAGGGCAAAGCTAGAGCGACTATTGTTTAAATGAATAAATTAGAATCACGGTTTTCAAAAGATCCAGTAAATCTAATTAGGATCAAAGAAGGGTTATATTTTTAAAAATTTGAAAAAAAAATTCTTATGTCCTCAAAAAAGGAAGAAAAGATGGACCGTCATCATTGGATTCAGTTTCATCTTCTTCCTCCTCTTCTTCCTCGTTGTTGTCTACGTCCTCTTCGTTGTCATCGTTGAATTCTTTTTCAAAGATGTTTTCAAGTTTGCATGTCACCATTGGTTTTTTCAAAGTTTCTAAATTTTAGATATAAGAGGGATGTGATTTTTTAAATATATTATTATTTATAGTCATGTGATATTTCTAAATATAGGGTGAAAGTATATTTGTCATAAAATGTAGAAAGATATATGTGTGGCAATAGAAAATAGCATAATGAAGAGGTTTTATGATGATGATGCTAAAATAACTTTTCTAATGATGCTTGATTCTAATAGGAATTAAAGATATTAAACAATCATCGATGGGTCAATAACGTCCAGGCATACTTACAATTCTCTGCATTGAAAGGGATTTGCTTCATAAAAGTAATGGACGAACTTGAGATGACAGGAGCGCGTAAAGTTTGGATCTTAGCTACTCTACGCATGTAGCAAATGCAGTATACAGTCAAGAAAATTAGTTTTTCTGATTTTCTGTAATACATCTTTAACAGTTGATAAACCAGATGATGATGATGATGATGATCAGGCGTGGATCCAAGAATTGAAGTTAGGGGGCGCACAAAGTAGACAGGGGGTCTGAGGGCCGCCTTGAAGCCCCCAGTGGGTCCAGGGCAACGCCTTGGTTGGGGAAAAGCCTCATTCAGTTGAGCGACATGTAAATAACCTTATTAGCATTATTAGGTAGAACAAGTAATTAAGTAAAGAAGGCAGGGGTTTTGAATTGTAGTTTATTGCTTAAATCATAAAAAAAAATTAATTAAAAAAAATCTGCATAGTTATTTCTCTGCTAGAGGATTGATAAGAAGCATTCTTCGTGGCTGCTGCCTGGCATACATTTCAACGACTGATTCGACGTCAATGTTGATGTACTGGCATACATAAAGAAGAAGAAATGTATTTAATCTTTCTTCTCCCATAGAACTCCTCGATGCTCTTTTGATACGTTTTAAAGCTGAATTTCCGCGTTCTACTCCACTTGAAGAAACTGTTGTCAGCTGTAGAAAATGTAAGATTTTGTAACATTTGGGAATAGAGTTGAACACGTTCTTCTGTCTGATAGCGTGGAAGTTATGGTGTCTGGTCGGTCTTCCTGGCTAGACCATAACCTCTTACAGAGCTCCAGTTCTTGAGAGAAAGTAGAAGAGCATAGTAAATCAGTGTTATGTTAATCAACTAGAGAAGAGACCGTTTCCTCTGTGATTTTGTTAAGATTGTTTGGTAGTAGGTAAAGCCCACGAAGAGCTGCTTTAGCAAGAGTACCAAACCTCATATCCATTTGCTGAATAACATTATCCAAAAACGGTATAAAAACTGTACGTTTGAAATATTCTTTAGCATCTACTGCTTCAATGTTACTTCTGTGAGTTTAATCTACCACATCTTTTAGGATCCAAAAAGATGCAATACTGTTTGGAAACTGATAATAAATGTGCAATCTGTTATGCACTTCATAAGTCCATATGTCTCTGTAAACGCTTTGCCATCACATCCGCGTTCATAAAACACAATGGCATCTAAACAAGTAAGTAAAACTTCATAAAGGTCTTCAAAATCCTGCAGTGTTGTTATTTTCTCCACCCATAGATTTTCACAAAATATTTTCATTTTTGATTTTGTAATGGCATCTTTTGATGGTCTTCCTTCATTCACGGTAGTTACAGCTTGTTCGAGAGGCCTGTTCCTCTTCGGGGAGTAAATTCCAAGTTGCTTCAGTGCATCCAACATCACATGCACTTCTCGCACATGACAACTCTTGCAGAGGACTATATTCAAATCGTATTACTGCAGTAGTGATATGTTGCTTTTGGAGAAACTTATTGGAATTGTGCATCAAAACCATTGTATTTTTCGGACATGTTTGCTGCCCCATCCATTGTTTGAAAATTGCAGCACTTCACCTCAATGCCAGCAGATGAAAGTTATTTAATGACATTGTCACAAATTTCTAACCCACTTGTGCCCTCACATTGCACAAATTCAAATAATCTTTTTAAAATTTTCTGTTTGCAAATTAAAATTTAGCGGACTTGGCCTTAATTATAAACTTTAGAATCAGAGTATGATACAAATATTTTTTTTGAGTAAAGTAATATTAAAAGTTCAATTTGTAAAATATATCGATTTTTTCAAAATAAATAATTACTATACTAATTTAATATAGTTTACTTAAATAATGGCTTAATTTTCAAAAACATAATTTACTAAATTCAAAAAAACTATTTTTTTTATTTTAATGTTTTACTATATGTAAACACAAAAAAATATAGAATATTTTGCTTCTCATTGACAGTCTTTTTTTTCTTAAAAACTCCAACTACTAACAGGACAATTTCATTTTTATTTATATTTTTTTTTTTTGATTTTTAAAAGTTTGATTACATTATTAAAAACACTAAGTATTTACTTTTGCTTTGCTTTTCTCATTTAATAACTGAGTAAGTCGGACTCAAAAAAACAGAAAGTCCAAAAATGGTAGATGATTGGATGAAGGCATAAAAAAGTATGGAAATCCATGACCATCACACATCGTATGCCTATAGTTTTACATCACTTCTCTAAGTTTTGATGATGTTGACATATTACTTTCATTAAGATTTTCATTAAAAAACTTAATTTATTGAAGAAAAAATATGGCAACAATTGTTGCATAAATAAAATTTTAAACACTGAAATTTATTGGGGAGAGGAGTAAATAAATTTTTGTCTCCTAGAAAACATTAGGTGGAGGGGAGAGGGTCCCTGATGTATTGCTGCAATATTGCTAGAGAACATTTATTTTTTATTATTTGGTGTTTTGTTGTAAATGATTATTTACGTATGTAAAAAGTTCGAGATAAAACATAGTACATTTGATGCTTGTAACAATTAAATACTTTTGAAATTATCAGGTCATTCAAGATATCAGAGTTTGAGATATCCAAACTTATTTACATGTAATGTATAAGGAAAAAGTTTTACCATAAAAGAACTTCAAGATAACCGATATTTCGAGATATCGAAGTTTCACTGTATATCAACAGTCATTTGGACCACACTTTGGACTACAATATGATGAGATAAATGACATAAGTAACTGGAACAACATGGGAATCGTCTTGCGTTATACACGTGACAATAACCCTGTGGAATAATTAATTGAATTTGTGGAATGTGAAGGCACAAATGGGTTAAAAAAATTTGTGACAATGTCATTAAATCACTTTCCTCTGCTGGCATTGATGTGAAGTGCTGCCGTTTTCAAACAATGGATGGGGCAGCAAACATGTCGAAAAAATACAATAGTTTTGCTGCAAAATTCCAGGAAGCTTCTACAAAGGCAACATATCACTACTGCAGTAATACTGATTTGAATCTAGTCCTTTGGAAGAGTTGTTAGGTGGGGGAAGTGCATGTGATGTTGGATGCACTGAAGCAACTAGGAATTTTTTCGTTACTCTCCAAAGAGGAGCAGGCGTCTCGAACAAGCTGTTACTACTGTGAATGAAGGAAGACCATCAAAAGATGCCATTACAAAAATCAAGAAAATATTTTGTAAAAACTCGATGGGTGGAGAAAATAACAATACTGCAGGATTTTGAAGACCTTTATGAAGCTTTACTTACTTGTTTAGATGCTATTAGGTTTATGAACGCGGATAAGATGGCAAAGCGCTAGAGCATAGTGACTTATGAAGCACGCAACAGATTCACATTTATTATCAGTTTCCAAAAGTCAAAAAGCATCTTTTTGAATATTTGATGGACTTATTAAAATACTACAGAAAACTGAAATGGACTTTATTCAAGCTTACAACATGGCAGAACTGGTAAAGGAAACCGTAAAATTTACAAAACCGATGAAGCTGATTACAATATCATATATACAAAGCCAGAAAAAAATGGCAAGATTAGCTCACATTTGCAAGATGCTAAAGAATATTTCAAACTTAGAGTTTTTATTACCGTTTTGGGATAATGTTATTCAGCATGAGGTTTGGTACTCTTGCTAAAGTAGTCTTCGTGGGTTTTACCTACTACAAAACAATCTTAACAAAATCACAGAGGAAACAATCTCTTTTCTAGTTGATTTCCATAAACACTAGTTTACCATTCTCTTTTACTTTCTCATGAATTGGAGCTCTGGAAGAGGTTATGGTCTAGTCAGGAAAATTTGACAGACACCATAACTTCCGCGCTATCAGACAGAAGAACGTGTTCAACTCTATTCCTAAATGTTACAAAATTTTACCATTTTCTACAGCTGACAGCAGTTTCTTCAAGTGGAGTAGAACGCAAAAACCGAGCTTTAAAACATATCAAGCAGGCATCGAGGAGTTCTATGGCAGAAGAAAGATTAAATGCACTTCTTCTTCTCCTTTATGGCAATAGCAGGACATCAACATTGACGTCGAATCAGTCGTTGAAATGTATACCAGGCAGAGGCCACGAAGAATGTTTCTTATCAATTCTCTAGCAGAGAAATAACTATCAGATTTTTTTAATTAATTTTTATGTGATTTTAGCAATAAACTACAATTCAAGACCTCAGCCTCCTTTATGATACTTGTTCTACCTAATAATGCTAATAAGTTATTTGCATATCAGCTCCTTCAGACGAGGCTTTGCCCCCAGGTCCCCACCAGGGCTTGCCCCTGGACCCACTGGGGGCCTCAAGTCGGCCTTCATACCCCTGTCTACTTTGTGCGCCTTTAACTTCAATTCTTGGATCCGCGCCTGAGCAAGAAGAAAAACGCAAATCTAAAAAGTTTGTTTAAAAAGTACTTTATGTTTTTGAAAGATAAAACAACGTATTACCAAATATTTTTGGAAAAAGTATCCAAAAATTATTCAGAAATAAGCTATTAAATTGGTTTAAAAATGATCAAACAAAAGATGTACCTACTTTTTAGATTTTTCTTAACTCTAATTAATCTAAACTTTTAATTGCCCTTTCATTATTATAATTATGTGAATCACTCTCCGGTTAAGCTGTAACAGCTAGAAAGCGGTCCGTGCGTTGTGGATAGCGAAGCGGCCAGCACATATGGTGGTTAGCTACGAAATAAGCAAGCATAGCTTGGCGAATAAGTAGTCGAACAAACAACGCTAACATCACCAGACGAAGTTAAAATGCTTCAAGTCTAAGACGGTGTTATGACAAGGCGAGTAGAAAATGTCATATGTATTTCAGAGAATGTGCTTTTCTGTTTATTATTCCACGCTTACATGCAGGTACCTGATGTATAAATGCATTTTAAGTTAATTTATCTGGAATACAGGTGCCCCCATATAGGTATTATCCTCTCAAAGGCGAGGGGATCATGTGAGCCAGAAATCTCACACTCATTGTGGCCTGCTTGGCTTCAACTTCTAATTCTTTATCTCCTTTCTAACTGTTTTTCTATTTTTTCCTGAAATTCCAGGTCCTTCCAACTAGTGGTATTATCCGCTCAAAGGCGGGGGTATCATGTGAGCCCAGAAATCTCACACTCATTGTTGCCTAGCTTGGCTTCAACTTCTAATTCTTTATCTCCTTTCTTTTGATTTCTATTTTTTTCCTGGAATTCAGGTCCCCCTCTAACAACTAGAGGTATTATCCGCTCAAAAGCGGGGGCCACTCATGTGAGCCAGAAATCTCACACTCATTGTGGCCTGCTTGGCTTCAACTTCTAATTCTTTATCTCCTTTCTTTGTTTTTCTATTTTTTTTCCTGAAATTCAGGTCCCTCCAACTAGTGGTATTATCCGCTCAAAGGCGGGGGTATCATGTGAGCCAGAAATCTCACACTCATTGTGGCCTGCTTGGCTTCAACTTCTAATTCTTTATCTCCTTTCTTTGTTTTTCTATTTTTTCCTGAAATTCAGGTCCCTCCAACTAGTGGTATTATCCGCTCAAAGGCGGGGGTATCATGTGAGCCAGAAATCTCACACTCATTGTTGCCTGCTTGGCTTCAACTTCTAATTCTTTATCTCCTTTCTTTGATTTCTATTTTTTCCTGGAATTTAGGTCCTCCCCTAACAACTAGAGGTATTATCCGCTCAAAGGCGGGGGGTATCATGTGAGCCAGAAATCTCACACTCATTGTGGCCTGCTTGGCTTCAACTTCTAATTCTTTATCTCCTTTTTTTGTTTTTCTATTTTTTTCCCTGAAATTCAGGTCCCTCCAACTAGTGGTATTATCCGCTCAAAGGCGAGGGGATCATGTGAGCCAGAAATCTCACACTCATTGTGGCCTGCTTGGCTTCAACTTCTAATTCTTTATCTCCTTTCTTTGTTTTTCTATTTTTTCCTGAAATTCAGGTCCCTCCAACTAGTGGTATTATCCGCTCAAAGGCGGGGGTATCATGTGAGCCAGAAATCTCACACTCATTGTTGCCTGCTTGGCTTCAACTTCTAATTCTTTATCTCCTTTCTTTGATTTCTATTTTTTCCTGGAATTTAGGTCCCCCCTAACAACTAGAGGTATTATCCGCTCAAAGGCGGGGGTATCATGTGAGCCAGAAATCTCATACTCATTGTGGCCTGCTTGGCTTCAACTTCTAATTCTTTATCTCCTTTCTTTGTTTTTCTATTTTTTTCCTGAAATTCAGGTCCCTCCAACTAGTGGTATTATCCGCTCAAAGGCGGGGTTATCATGTGAGCCAGAAATCTCACACTCATTGTGGCCTGCTTGGCTTCAACTTCTAATTCTTTATCTCCTTTCTTTGTTTTTCTATTTTTTCCTGGAATTCAGGTCCCCCCTAACAACTAGAGGTATTATCCGCTCAAAGGCGGGGGTGTCATGTGAGCCAGAAATCTCACACTCATTGTGGCCTGCTTGGCTTCAACTTCTAATTCTTTATCTCCTTTCTTTGTTTTTCTATTTTTTCCTGGAATTCAGGTCCCCCCTAACAACTAGAGGTATTATCCGCTCAAAGGCGGGGGTGTCATGTGAGCCAGAAATCTTACACTCATTGTGGCCTGCTTGGCTTCAACTTCTAATTCTTTATCTCCTTTCTTTGTTTTTCTATTTTTTCCTGGAATTCAGGTCCCCCCTAACAACTAGTGGTATTATCCGCTCAAAGGCGGGGGTATCATGTGAGCCAGAAATCTCACACTCATTGTGGCCTGCTTGGCTTCAACTTCTAATTCTTTATCTCCTTTCTTTGTTTTTCTATTTTTTCCTGGAATTCAGGTCCCCCCTAACAACTAGAGGTATTATCCGCTCAAAGGCGGGGGTATCATGTGAGCCAGAAATCTCACACTCATTGTGGCCTGATTTAAGAAGATGGCTTTGTCCAAAGCCAATAGGCTGCAGGTTCGTTCTTTGCCCCAGCTCCCTCCACTTAGTTTGATAAATGGATGGGTCTGGCTTAAAGATCAAAAATCTTCCTTCAATTAGACAATCTGGTCACCATCTTCTTTCCACTAGTGGATGAGCGTTCGCTCGCAGTGAGTTCATCCGCTCTTCGACAGGTCTTGTTTTTGGTCCTGCAGGGTGTCCACTCACCCTTCTCATCTAGCTGGGCTCGATGGGGTGCCGGTTTAGTCGCCGACGAGTCGACAAGCTGTGCAAGGCAAGGGCGCTCACTTCCTTGAGATGGCAAAACCATCCGCATACCTTCGACATATGTGAATTATAGCATTGCTTTTGATAACCCTCCCCCCCCCCACCCCATGTTAATAAAAGCAACTTAAAGGATATCTCTTTCTTTCTCCCCCCTCCCACCCCTTTTAATTAGATTATAAAATAATTTTTTTTAGATTATTAATAATAATTTAGAATTAGCAATAAAAATTTACCCGACAAAATAATTTATTTTTGAATGAAAAACTAACAATTTCGAAGAACTAATGCTAATTTAACGTCTCTTCTGTTCTTTTTTTGTTTCTTTCGTCTGCATAACCAAAGGATAAATAAAATAAATAAAACAAGTAGGAGAAAAAAATATAAATGAATACCAAGAATAAAATATTGGCATGCATCCTTTTTCTATCTTTATTCTAATTATTTTAAAGGAAGAAGTCCCATTTTTCTCATTTACTTTTAATTTTTCCTTCAAAAGCTTCACAATTCTTCCTTTTTCTGGCATCTCAAATTTACTCATGAATAATTTGACCATAAAGCTCCCATTTTTAAATAAAACCCGACTGGCTACGTAGTTCTTTAACATTTTCCTAAAAACTTTTTCTATATTTTCTTCCATTTCACTCTTAATTTTTTTGATATTTTTTTCAAACTGATCTCGTATTTTTTAAGTTTGGGAGCCATTGACACTAAAACTGAATAACACGCATTCCGATATAACGGCTCACACTCATTGTCTTTGAATCTGTAACCATTTATGCACACACATATACCACCTCGCTTATTACACATTTGTTTCTTGCCACATTCCCTACTTCTCTCACAATATTCATTGAATTTTGAAAACGTTTTACAACTTTGGTCTTTTACGTATCCATCAAGACATGCACAAACGGATGCCTTTATTTTATCAACAGAGGGCTTTTGCTTACAGTAGCCACTCATACACTCCTTATCACTCAAACACAATTCTTTGATCTTCTTCTTACTTGTGCAAGATTTTCTGCTTTCAGACTCAGTCTCGTATTGATCCTCTTTACACACACACAAACTCCTTCGGCATCGCCCGGAAACGCACATGTCGTCGCTGCTACACTGTTCCCCGATTCGTTGCAAACACAAACCATCTTTTTCAATCTGACTTACTCTACACAAACACAAACCGTCTTTGCAAATCTCGGACGAACATTCTTCATTCTTCTCACAATTATCGCGAAACTTTAGCGAATACTTTTCTACGCATAAATACGTTTTTTTGAAACTGCTTGCTTTCTCTATTACACTGTTAAATGAAAATAAATATTCTTTATCTTCAGTTAGGCTTTTGACTTGCGTCTTTGAACATAAGCAAGAAAAGCATACATCTATGCAAATGGTGTGCTCTCTTTGCCAATTAAAAGATTCAAGATCGGCGCATTTATCTTCTGTCCATTTACTTTTGTTTTGCTCGTAGCTTATTAAATGTTTGTCTCTATGACAACCATATATAAATTGACTACTAACCTGATTTACTTTCAAATTTAAGGATTGAAAGTCCAATTTTTTAATTGCTACCTTTTTTATTTCCCTCTGCATGTAATTGTAATTTGATTCCGTGTATATTATAATCTTTACCTCTTTTTTCTTATAGTGAAAAATAAACGAGTCAACATATAACTTTGGAAAGTGTATAATGAGAAGTTTTGAAATTGAGTCCTTTAAATTAGCCTTAAATTGATTGTTGAAATCTGAGTTCTTAATCATTTCAAGATTTAATATAAATGGACACAAATACGAAACTCCAGAATCTGGAATACACATTTCTCCATTGAACAGATGACCATTCTCGCAAACGCACATTTTAGAAATGCAAATTTGATTTTCCTCTATGTTACATCTTTTTTCTATTTCGTTACAGCTTTCACGGTGTTTTTGATACGGCTTACATATTCCAGCATACAAAAAGCCTTCCAGACACTGGCATGTAGAATGATCAGGGCCTTTCTTGCAAAATGATGTAGAACACTCTCTGTTTTCTCTGCATTCCTGTCCCACTTGGTATTCGCCTTTTACTTTTCTTGCTTCGCATTTCTTTTTGAAGCATTTTCCACTCAAACATTCTTCTGACTTGTTGCACTTTTCTCTCAAATTTTTCTTCGTTTTACATCCTTTTTGGTATAAAAATGACGAATTTGGACAACTACATTTTCTTTATAACATATATCTGTTTCACACTCCCTGTTTATCTTACAAAATGAGTTTATGGTCTTTTTCTTTAAACATGTTTCTTCCAAATAAAATTCACCCCTTCTCACAAAAACACTTATCGTAATAGCATTTACCAGACACGCATTCTTTATTTGTTTGACAATTTTTAAATAATTTTTTCTTTTTCTTACATTCATAATCTTCCCTATATTCATCCTCAAAACAATCACAAATACCATCCCGGCAATTCCTCGATTTACACTCACTGTGTCTATCACAGGGTTCTTCGTGTTGCTTTAGTTCAAAGCATTTGCTATTTTCTTCATACTTGTTTTTTGGACAAACACATTTCGATTTACTACATTTCCCACTTAGGCATTCCCTATTATTTTTACATTTTTTGTGTAACCTATGCTTTCTTTTGCACTCACTCTCCTCAAAAAAGCTTGAAGAATTACATTGACATTTCCCTTTCTTGCATGAACCCCCTGACCTCATGTACCTACAGTCGTTTTTCGAATTACACGACATTTCTTCATAGTTTGAACATTCCGAGCTACGATCTCCTCTTTTGCACATACATCTCCCTTGGCACTCGTTTTTGTCACATTGGATATCAAACTTGCACTTTTTTCCGCTTTTAATTTTACATTCGTACAACTCCCTAAGCAGCTATGTTTTTTGTGCAATTCTCTAAAAACTTGATATTTTGGTAAATCTGTTTTATATATATTATAAATTTCCTTATTACATTGAAGATTCTCACAACACCCTACTCTATAGCTTACATTAGGTTCATGTAAAACTTTAAGTTGTTTGCTAAATTTGCTGCACGCTTTCCCTAAATTAAAAGATTCATATATATTATTCTGACGCGCAGTCTTTACAAGAGCAAAAGCTCCTAAGTATAATAAAATAATCTTGAAAAAGTATATTATATTCATTTTTATAGATGCATAAATAACAAAGTGAACTTTTCAATAAAATGTAGCCTAACCTCTATCTGTATGTCGCTGAAAGCATTTTGATTGGTTGAAATATAATTATCGATAAAATAAATTTAACCAATCACATGAGAGATCATCATACCAAAAATACACAGAAAATATACGACTACTATATGCTAAAAACGAATAACTCATCACCACACCACATTATAATTTTACATAGACATACAATTAACCAATCAAATGCGAGTTTATCATACAGCGCAAAAATACACAGAAAATATACAACTATGCTAAAATCAATAACTCCCCGAACAACCGTTAACTAGCTACTCTATATAATAATGCAACCCATCATCATACCATATAAAAATACACACCAAACGTATAGCTCAAGCTATTAAAGTATTCCTAACCCTAAAAGTTATATTTAATCTCCCTTTTTGTGACATTTCTTGTTTTTTGCAATCAACTAAACTAATTGTCATATAGTGAATTCAATGGTGAGCAAATTTTTTCACTAAAATCAATCAAATTTATGAAAAAATCGATTTAATATATAGCATTTTCAGTTTAAGTTCGTCCTTTTTCATTTTAAGTTCGTCCTTTTTCATTTTAAGTTCGTCCTTTTTCATTTTAAGTTCGTCCTTTTTCATTTTTAAGTTGGTCCTCATTAGTTTGCCTTTTTTTACTATACAAAAATAAATTGTTAATTATTTTTTGTTTATCATACCTACTAAATCTTATTAAAATTGCAAAATTTTTCAATATTTACTAAAATATTTTAATTTTTTTAGTGATTTTTAGTTTTTTTAATCTAAATTATGTAAAACTTTGTAGGTTTTGATGAGCAAATTTTAAATTAATTTAAGTTTGAAAGATGATCTTAAACGTTGAAATTAAACTAACAAGTAGTACTTTTATATTTGGCTCAATTAATATGTTATGTATTCCTAGCATTTCTTCAACTCCTCTGCTCATTTAAAAAAATAAATAAAAAGATTTAAAAAATACATGATATTTTAATCCACTTAATTAAAAACTCAAAATTTTAAAATAAAAAAAATAAAGTAAAACAATTTATTAGAAATTATGAATAAATATTTGGATTATACAAATGCCCAGTCGAAGCTATATTGACATTGTTCATCATATGTCTGTTGTATAGTTCGTGCAGTCAAATGTTGAAATGGTGTTGACGCCTTCTGTGATGGTCGATGAAAACGGTTCTAGGCGAAAAGTGACCAGAAGAGAAAAGTGACCACTATCTTGTTAAGGCAATTTCACAAGTCAATTACGAAGCAATGATATAGAAGCTCTTTCTATCTGGACACTTTTGTCTTCTGGATACTATTCTCCGGTTACCATGAAAACTATGTGCTTTGTGCTGAAGAAGTCATTAAGTTTCTCACCTTGTTTTTCACTTTTGAGAAAACATTCTCGTAAGGATTTAGCATAAAAGAATATGGTGATAAAAACTTCAGTATATATCTTCCATTTTGTTGAAAAAGATCCTTTACTTCTTTACTCTTGTGAATTTTTGCGTTATCGAGGAGAATCCAAGCACCGCTTTTAATTGTAGCATCTCGATTTAACTTTTCAAATAAATTTTTATATGAATTTTAAAACTTTTTACTGTTACAAGTACCATCTTCTACAATTTCAAAATGAATGACTTTAAAGCAGTTAATCGCAAGAACGAGAGAAACATTGTTTCCCCTATTTGTCGGAATAATCATACTTGCTCGTCTGCCTTTTTTAAAACGTGCTTGTGAGCGACTCAAGTGTAAATTAAATCCGCCTCATCAATAAATATCAATGACTCATGTGAGCTTGGAGCTGTACTTTGAAATTCTTGAGCATAGCATTTCCTTTTAAAAACACTATCCTCTCTATTCACAGCTTCAATTTGTTTGCTAACGCGCTTTAGTGTAACTTTCAAATCATTTACTAAATAGCTATGGAGAGTACTAAAAGCTATATTTATGCTGTACTTATCTTTCATTTTGTCTCTAATTTCTTCAAGAGTCAACATTGGATTACTTTCGATTAGGCTTTCAAGATATATAAGTCTTTCAGACGTTAAAAGCTTTTTTTGTGTCCACCATGAGAACTTTTGGATTTTCTTCATTGTTTTTATCACTATGTCTTTGAAGAATTGATTGGGCAGAGGAGTAGTTTATTCCAAGAAGTTCTAATGCTCGTTTAACAGAAAGAAACTCAGTGGAGAGAAGCTTAACTAATTCAAGCTTTTTTTCACTTGAAATTTTATTTTACATTGTTGAAAAGAAAAGAAGAAAATTGAGCAAAAACTTGATGAGTATTTCAAAAGTAAAAAGAATGGTAAATCAAGAAATTTTTTTTGCCTGCCTAAAAATTATCCAATGAATGCCTGCCTATACACTAGTTAGCGGACCGATGCGAATGCATCACATATAAAAAATATAATGAATTTAGTCAGATCTGTGCATGTTTACAAAGTTTAAATCATAATTGATAAAAAATTTAAAATCTAGAACTATTATTTTTTAGTTTATTTTAAAGCTAAATATTTTTTCTTTCAAAACTAAAAAATTTAAAACTTCAATAATTGTTTTTGAATGTATAAAGTAATTTTTTAACACAATATATAGTTAAAATTTTTTGTTTTTCATCCAAAAATTCTAAATTGAAGACTGTTTACTATAAGAAATTTTAAAAAATTTGCATAAATTAACTTTTTGCATAACTCGTTTAATATAAAAAAACAAAAATCATAAAAAAAAACAATAAATTTTTTACAGTTGAAGTTAGAAATCTAAAAATTTGAACAACTTATATGGGAAAAGATTTGAAGACTCTGGAAAAAATTTATGAGTAAATCATGGATACGTACGAGATTTCAAGTGCTCGTATATAAAAAAACTAAAAATCACTGAAAAAAGAATTTTTTTATGTTAAAGTTAAAAAAAAATTCAAATTTTTATAAGATTTAGTAGGTATAATAAGACAGGAAAAAGCGGAATGTGGGTTTGAAACACCGAACTACGGGAGTAGAGTCAGTATGTCCGACCGGTACACCACTTGCCGGAAATTTTTGTATAGTAAAAAGGCAAACTAATGAGGACAAACTTAAAATGAAAAAGGACGAACTTAAAATGAAAAAAGACGAACTTAAAATGAAAAAAGACGAACTTAAACTGAAAATGCTATATTTACTCATTTCAAAATTGAATTTTTATTCCACTATATTTAAAATAATTTTATTATATATTTCAAGTATATTCCTCTAAAAATGAATTTTAATTTTATATTAAACATTTTCAACTTTTTTGGATTCAATTCTAGTGTTTATTTCTTTTGAGAATCGAATAACCTGTGAAAAAGTAAAATGGTTATTTCAATAGTCCTAATATTTTTTGATAAAAATTAATCAAAGTTGCCAAAAAAGTGATTTAAATAACCTCAAAGTTAGGAAGTTTTTGTGTCAAGTTTTTTGTTTTGCTTTAATTAAAAACGTTTGCACAAGATTATAACATTTATGTGCTAATAACGTGCAATTAATACGTTATTATATTTCTTTTGAGCTTATGACATTTAATATATAATAATGCATGCTTTATATTTATAGAAAGCTTCCAAAAGCGTTTGGAACGAGAGTATTATTCTGGAACTCTGAGAAAAACTTTGTATTTTCATAATCTTCATTGGGTGGTTGGAGAAACCGATGTTATGAGATAATTGTCAATGTGTTGCGAAAACTGCTTCATCAGTATTCATCAACGCGTCTACTAACAGTGATAAAAGAAGAACCCAGAAGAGAAAATATATACATGGCTTCATACAAAAACATTCATATATACATGCTAATAATATAAATATATCAATATTTCTTGTAATAACTTTATCACTTGAAACTTTTGAAATAATACCTACTTATAAACATTGTTAATTTTGTAAGTTAAAATATCTGCACTTTTTGTAAAAATCAATTAGTATAGTTTTTTTTTAATTTTTCAAAAATTTATATAAAAGATGATTTGAACACGAAAATGTGATCTCTAGTGCGATGCTACTTCTTAATTCGGCTCTAAGGTTGAGAACCAGTGATTTATATAGTTAATTTAACTACAAAATTGGAAAATCAATTTTTTAATAAAGATTATTTGAATATTATTTTAAAAATCTTAATCAAGTTATAATTATAGTTCATACTGATAGTTTTAATTTTTATAAAATAATTTTTATTAAATTTAGTTGCCGTTGATATACTCATAATATTTCATGTATTTTGATAATTTCATCAAGAAAATTAACTTACAATCTCCTTTAGATATTATAATATAATATAAAATATACTAAAAATTATTAGTCATTTATTCTAATATATTGATATCAAAAAATTCTTTCATAATAATTTTTTTATCCCTTTTTAGTGTTGAAATAAATGAGTTCTCTCAGTGATGTCATCTGTTTTACTCCTTTTGTGTCAAAATTTCATTATTTTTTGGATTACACAACAAATTAGATTTTTTAAAAACTTAGTAATAATTAATAAATTTAAAAAAAATAAATACTTTTCCTATAATAAGATTATTAATTTTTTTTTTAACACTTTCAAAGTCTATACTATTTTTTTTGCGCTTTGATCAATGGTAATGCAACTATATAGGTTGTGTGGCCAGGAAAGGACCGCTCACCTCGATCCCTTTGGTAAAAACGTCTGCTAACGAACTAATAATTAACTAAATGATTAACTAGCTATTTAACTAACTTCCCAATTAACTATTACTTTTTAGAATTATCACTATAACTAGATGATTACCTAGAATAGCTCTCATTCTTCAATTGAATAAACGTTAGGAGCTTATTTTTTAAATCACGACACTTTTTTATTGTTCTTTTTTATTGTTTAGATTAAATTGGCCTCTAACCGCGCAAAGTTGAAAACTTTTTATGTTTGCCTAAAATGCGCTGAAGTTAAGTTCTACTTGTTCTTTTAAGACGTCCTGTAAACATGTCTACAATGTAACAGCAACCATGGAGATAACTTCCCAAATTGCAACTAATCCATTTTCAAATTCATAAAACAAAATCCAAAACTTACTCAAAAAGATTAAACTTTGAAATAGTGTTAAAAGCGGAAAATATTTTTTAAGGCTGTGAAATGAGTGGTGGAGAAGAGTATTGAAGATGTCGCAAGGTGAAGCGACAAAATATGCGCTTTTAGCCTTTGTAAGTGCTAGATGTACTAGACGATGCTTGATATGTTGATAGTTTTGCCTAACACGCAAAAATATGAGTTTCTATCTTCAAGTATGCATGGAGGTGGGCGTTTTCGCTTGGCTTTTTTCCTGTTATGTGTTGCGCCGAGATCAAGGTCACGTGTGTTAGTTACTTTGATTGATGATATGTTGCACTATTTTCGCTTTTCATCTCTGTCTACCTTCTTTTCGCATGACCTGTTAAGGAGTTTTGATGGACTCTTGGTACACGTTACGAAGCACTAATAATAAATGTGAAAGTGCTTGGGAATTCAAAGTAGTTTAGAAAAAAGCTTTGAAGCGCAGAAAAGTAATGTTTTTAGGATATTCCTTAATGTCGGGTACGCATTCTGATTCTTTCTGATGTTCCATAAATAAAAAATCTAACATATGTTTTTATTGCTATTAAAATTTTCAAATTACAAAGATGAGTTATTATTTTTTAATTTTTCAATTATCTATTTATAATGATGCTCGCTATACACGTGAAAAGAAGGAAAAATGATAATCTTCATGATATTAATATTCTAAAAGATAAGGGATTTAAAAGCAAAAGATTTATAGGTCCTTGAAACTTCCGTTTTTCTCATGATTCCAGTTTCGAATCGAGAAAAACAAAAAATTCGATCTAAAGTTCCTTCTTAGGATTTATTTTGCACATCAGATCAGAAGAAGAAAAATCACAAAAAATGCACAAAAATAATATAACTAAAAGTTAAAAGAAAAATACGACTTCTTAAAGATGATTAGGAGTAATAATTTTGTTTTTTGAATTTTAGATGTGAAGGTTTGTGAAGTACGCAAAAGGATTGAAGGTTAAAAATTGCAACAAAATTGTGAAATTATTGACTATTTATAGTAAAAATTTGTCAAATCAGAACAAAAATCGACCTAAAATAAAAAAACATTTCAAAAAAATTGTACATAAAAAATATAATTAGTTATCTATAATTTTTATTGAAAAATTTAAGAAAACCTGTATCTTTTTATTAAAAAACGAATTGATAAAAATTTGATTTCTAAAGCCATATGGCTGAAGTGGGTGTGGCGGGGATACAAGGTAAAACACGGAAAATGATTTCAAAATCTTTATGACGAAAGAAATAAAAAGATGAATACTTCACAAATGGCAGAGGTTGGATTAATCATCAAGAAAGAAATTAAATTACAACACAAAAAGCGATGGGATCCTAAAGCCATATATATGGCTTGATCCAAGCTCTAACTAAACTTCTTCAATTTTCATGAAACTTCAAATTTGCCATTTTCGGCTTAATAAAAATGATTAGACTGTATCACACTAAGATAAACTTTATTTTTTAAATCTAAATTACTATTATTAAAAATTTTAATTTCCAAAAATGTATGCGCTGTTATTGTTTTTTATTTCAATCAAATACTGACAAATTTTACAAATTAATTTTTTCGAAACTTTAAAGTTGCCATTGCGAGGCCTTTTAAGAATGATATGATAGTATTAAATTTGGTTGCACAATGGAATAGCATCTTTATTAAAGAAATTTTTTAACTTTAAAAATCTCATTTCTTAAAAATGTTTTTTGAAAGTTTTTTTTAAATTGAATAATAGTAAATTAATTATGTTCAAATATTGACTTATTTAGACGATACAATAAAAAATGTTCTCTATAATGTATAAAATTTTTTCAATTAACTATAAACTTTAGGTTTACTAGAAAAACTTTAGGGAAATATTTATGATTTTTGATGTTTTTTCATAATCAAATTGTGCTTAGAAATAAAAGTGTCGTTTTGATAAAAACAACTTTGTGCTCTTTCTAGTGTCAATTGATGATTAAAAAGTGAGATATAATATTCGCACACAATTCATTCCTTAAAATTTTACCTCTTGAAATTAGATGATTTATCCGAAGATACTGAGGCTGAAAATTTTGAAGATAAGTAGGCTAGAGGCGCTTGGCATCACAGACAACGACAAACCCGTGATGTTTAACTCCAATGATGAAGAGTCGTCCACAAGAAGCAAAAATTTTCAGCTCCGAGTGTGAAGTGCCGCAGCATTTGACAATTTGCGGCGCGAGGTCCTGGCCAACAGCGACAGAGCAAAAGTACTTGAATGCATGGATCTCTCGTTCGTCTGTCTTCTGCGAAGCGAAAAAGCCTTGCAAATCTACGCCAACAAACTCTCTACATACAGAGCCAGAACACTTTAGATGTGCAAGGCCATAACCTCATCGAAAAACTCATCAACAAAAAATGTGCAGCACCATCTCAACTCTGCGCGAGCACACCCCTGAGGCTTTTGCCAGCATGAGCATTGAGCATCTTCATTCAAGTCAAGCTGAATGACGTCAGCGTTAAGGTCCACGGGTGCCTAAGCGTCCATCATATTTCATTTGAGTTTGCTAGAAAGTGCAACCTGTACCACTTCATCGATAAGCGGTATAAAGGAGTGCCTATTCAGTCATTTCCACCCATTCCTATTTATTCACGCGTTTAGATTAAAATAATGCCAGGAAAATTTCCTTACACAACAGATAACTTTCACCATATTTATTTTGTACTTGTTCGATAAAGTTTTTGAAAGATAAATGAATTGAAGGATGTAAAAAAAATAAATGCATATGTTGAACATGTTAGAATTGTTAGAAATTTAAATTCATCTGTAGAGAGAGAGGGGTTGAAGAAAGATTTTTTGCCCACCTAGATTTGTCTACTATGTGTGTTGATGAGGGGAATTCTCATTAAAATCTCTTGTTGATCTCTGGAATGTTCTTATATTACTGTGTAATATGGAGTCTTCAAAATAGTTCCCTCGAGTCTTCTGTAATGTTGGAGGACAGCATCTCCAAAGTTTTTTAGGATATAAGTAGTAAGTGTAATATTTTGTTGCATTGTGTAAGAAAAATATGTAAAAATGGTAAGGAAATAGGATTTAAAAACACTTTATTTGGAAACCAGTCCATATTATATAACTAGTTTACTCCATACATGACATACATATATATATATAAAGAACACAACAGAAAAAAGATTACAAAAAACAGAGGTATCACTTCTTTGGATCTTCACCGTGATCAACAAAAAAGGTATCAATAAGCGAAAGAAAAAGTCAAGTGAAGATTGAAGACCTCTGTTAATTCACCGCCCATCATTTAAAAAAGTTATTCAATGAGCCATAGAAAGTTGTTGGGCTAGAAATATCTCGAAAAAAGAAGATAGAAAACCTCTACTAACTTTCCTTCATCATAATGAAATTATTTCATCAAATTACGCGTTCAACGTAACAATCCAAAGAAGTATTCTTTTGATTTGCATTTATTTCACCCGTTTTTGTTGGCACAGATATCATACTCATATTTTTGTTGGTTTAATTTATTTCAATTTTTAAGTTACACTCACTCAGTATGCATGATCGCGTTAGAGCTAAAAGGGCTTTGACAAATTTTTGTAATAAAATTGATCATCTTATTTAGTTGTATAAGAGATTTAGAGGAACTGCTGACTCAAACGGAAAATAAGTCAGAACTCCTTTATAATGAAGTCGTAGAGAAGCATAAGAAATAAAGTGGGGGTCAAGATGAAGATGAGTGGATAATAGATGTATGGGAAAAGTATTGGACTTGCAAAGCAAACATAGATTCCTACATTTTTATGTTAAGTATTTGAACAAAGAAAAGCTAATTGGTATTTGTGATGAATAGAAAGAATCTGAAAGGCTGGAGCTTTTATTCAACAAATAGCGCGTGAAAAGACATAACTACATATATATATATATATATAAGAATTTGCATAGTAAAAGAAAAGTCTATATTAATAGAATAGAAGAATTGTGATGTTCAGAGAAGTGTTAATGACAAATAATTAATGACAAAAATAAATATAACTATGACAGATAATTATGGTTAAATGAAAAGATATTATGTGTAAGTTTATAAACAAAAATGATGATAATAGTAATAATAATAATAATGAAGAAAGGTTATTTGAATAATACAATCTTCCACACTAATGGGAATTGTCTATGCCATATTTCTTGACAGGCTTTCGTTCCCTTGTTGATCTTCTTAGGTGTGGTGCTTCCACTTTTGATTCTTCACCGTTGCTGGGTTCTTCGTTTGGAGAAGGATCCTTAGTGTATTCAGAGCAAGAGGTTTCTTCTAATTCCTTTTCAGTTTGGTTGGGGGCAAGATGCTTGAGAGCCACGGTGTTCTCCTTCCCATTTTGCGATTTTACCCTTGCGCATTGCGGATTAATTTCCAAAAGTTCGACTAACTCCACTTGAGGCTTTGCTTTCGACGGGATAGGGAATTTCTTCATCAAACAGTTTTTGTATTAGACAGCCAATCTGGAACTTTATTGTTGGCGCTGTTTCTTTCAAACTTAAATAATCTTTCATGCGGAGTTTCATTAGTTGATGTGTTCAGAAGTGTTCGGAGTGCATTCAAGCAATCTGGAAGAACGTCTTCCCATTTTTCGATGGGCAGTCCTTGAGTCTCTGTTGCTAAAGTGACGGTTTTCCAGATAATTCCGTTGTATCTTTCGCATTGAGAATTGCCTTGAGGATTATAAGCTGTTGTGAAAGTCGAGGCTACGCCTTTACTTAAAAGAAAAGTTTTAAGTTCGCTCGATAAAAATGAGCTCCCGCGATCTGAGTGTACATATTTAGGTAGTCCAAAGATTGCAAAAACTTCTTGCAAACATTTTATTACCGTAGTTGACGTCGTATCCTTGCAAGGAAAAGCAAATGGAAATCTAGAATACTCGTCAATGATAGTGAGAATGTACTTGTTCTTGGTTTCTGATGGCAAAGGACCTTTGAAGTCGATAGATAGTCTATCAAATGGTTTTGTAGACTTTACCATGTGGTCTCCGTAAGACTTGAAGAATCTTGGTTTGCATTTACAACAGACTTGGCAGTTCTTTGTCATCACTTTTATTTCGTCCATTGAAAAGGGTAGGTTCTTTTTTCTGACAAAGTGACTCATTCTTCGCACTCCAGGATGGATCAGTGAGTCATGCAGCTCTTTTAGCTTCGTCGAGTCTTTTGAAATTGAACATGCACGTGATAACGCATCTGCAGATAAATTGTCGATTCCAGGTCGATACTTGATGTCAAAGGAATATGAAGCTAACTCCAAACGCCAGCGAAGCATCTTGTCGTTTTTGATTTTGTTCTTGCCATTATTGCTAAAAATGCAGGAAACTGCTTTCTGGTCCGTCACTACGGTAAAGTGTTGTCCAATTAGGAAGTGCTTCCAGTGTCGTACCGATGCGATGATGGCGTAAGCTTCTTTCTCCACGATGTGTGCTTTGGTTTCTGCTAGATTAAGAGTTTTGGAAAAGAATGCTACAGGCCTTCCATTTTGCAAGAGTGAGGCGGCGATTGTCTTCTCTGAAGCGTCTGTTTCCACAACGAATGGCACACCACTCTTGGTTGCGTGTAAAGCAGATCTACCAATTTCTTCTTTGAGAAAGTGAATTACTTTTATTTGACTGTTGGTTAGAGGAAAGGAGGTCACTTTTGTTAGAGATTGAACTTTCGTGGAGTAATTGGAAATCCATTTGGCGTAATATGAGAAGAATCCCATCATTCTTTTCATTTCAGCAGAACTTCGCGGTATTGGCATTTCTGTCAGAGGTTTGATGCGATCCTTGTCAGGCTTTAGCTCCCCATCACCAATCTCATATCCAAGAAACTTGATAGATGCGAGTCCTTGCTTACTTTTGCTCCAATTGATGTTTAGTTGATAGGAATTGGCTGCGTTAAGAAAAGACTTTAGATTGCGATTGTGTTGCTCCAAAGTCTTCCCACAGATTATTACATCATCTATGTAAGAAAAAGTATCACTAAGTTTATTTAACGAAATAAAGTTATTGATGTATCGCTGAAATGCAGAGGCCCCATTGGTTACTCCCATCGGAATTTTCGTGAATTGATAAAGTCTACCGTCAGCTTCAAACCCAGTGTACATTCGCTCGTCTTTTCCCAGTTCCACTTGATAATAAGCTTCGGAAAGATCAATTAAACTGAAGTATTTGAATTTGGCTACTTTATGTGCCAATTCATTTACATCAGGCAAAAGATAGGCGTCAGCTAAGGTAAACTTATTTATCGTGCGTGAGAAGTCAACTACCATTCTCTTCCCTCCGGCGGTTTTGGGAACAAGGACAACTTGAGCTCGCCATGGAGAATTGGATTCTTCAATAACTCCAGCTTTCAGCAGTCTCTGGACTTCACTTCGTATAAATCGCTGATCATCTTCACTGAACTTTCTAGTTCTTGTTATCTGAGGTCGACAATTAGCAGACAAGAATCTAAAAAGTTTCACTTCATTCGAGTTCTTTGTGGCACATGTATGACGAGCTTCAAGGTTTCCACTGTGATATTGGAAATCCAAAGAAGGTTCTTTCCCACGGAATTCCATGGTGATGTCTTTATGTCTTTTGAGAAAACTAATTCCCAAGATGACCTCTTTCCACAAGTTAGGTAAAATCAAGAACTCCACATTATCGTAGACTTTATTTTGAATTTGCAATTGAGCACGAGTTCTTCCCATAACCTGCATTTTGAACTTGCTAGAAGCCATGCTGACCTTTTCTTTGCAGGGATATAGCTTCAAATTCAGTCGACGAGCAGTATCTTTGTCCAAGAAGTTGTCGGTGCTCCCAGTGTCGACGAGTACTTGACATTTAGAGCCGTTGAGAAGAACGATGCTTTTCCAGCTGGATTTCTTCGACGTTCCATTGATGTTTGAAACGTTTTTCCTTGCAGATCGACAAACTTAATTGCTTTATTGCCATCTCATAACTTGACGCCTTTTGAATGCTTTCAGCAACGTCAGGTCCCAAGTGAATGATGAGAAGTTCAAGCTTGTTGGGACTGTGATCCTTCAAACAGTCAAGGTAGTAAGTGAATCCTCTAAACCAGTGCTTCCATAATTTTCCACTTTGTTCTTCGTTAGGGAGAACGTTGAACTCCTTTGGTCTGACGGCTTTTTCCATAAAGGGTTGGATGTTGAATAAAATTGTGATGAATAGAAAGAATCTGAAAGGCTGGAGCTTTTATTCAACAAATAGCGCGTGAAAAGACATAACTACATATATATATATATATAAGAATTTGCATAGTAAAAGAAAAGTCTATATTAATAGAATAGAAGAATTGTGATGTTCAGAAAAGTGTTAATGACAAATAATTAATGACAAAAATAAATATAACTATGACAGATAATTATGGTTAAATGAAAAGATATTATGTGTAAGTTTATAAACAAAAATGATGATAATAGTAATAATAATAATAATGAAGAAAGGTTATTTGAATAATACAGTATTGTAGGTGTTATTAAATCCTCAAATAATCCTAATAAAGAAATATATAAAGAAGATAAGGTAAGTGTCATTGAAAAATTAATAGATGAGCTCGTATACACTAAATATGAAACGTTTAAAAACTTAAAAAATGATTCTTTAACTTTAATAAGGGACAATTGCTTCCGAAGAAAAGAAAGGTGATCCCTGCAATACCATACAAAACATGCTAAAATTTTAATTACCGAAAATGAAATTATTTGAAGAGAACGTCAGTGAGTATTTAGCGTTTAAACGCGACTTTTTTAAAAACATATCACGAGTGTATGGCGCTACAACCGCGTCGCTAGTATTGAAAACATTGTTAGGCTCAATTCCATTTTGTATAGTGAGAAGCTGACAGGTTAACGTTAAAGATATGTTTGAAAGTTTAGATAGAAGGTACAACAATCCTTATGTAGTTGTCTCTAACGATATAAATGATACAAAGAACTTGCTGTATTGAAAACTGTATGCTAAAACCGCTATTTTTGATTTGAAAGCCATTAATTTAGGATATGAAGTTTAGAACTCAAACACAGTTTTAATAATAGAAGATAAGTTACCTCGCGAGATTAAATTAAGTAGGTTCATATACTTTTGTAATGCGAAGGAAATAATGAAATGTTTCACATTAAAATTGAAATTGCAAGAATACATGTATTCAAATGCTGAAGAAAATCAAAAGGTCTTATCCGTGGGAAAATTTAAACAGAACAACTTAGAGATAAATGTTGTGCTTGGCACTGTACTAATACACATGAAAGGGGATTTTGTAGGTCATTTTTAAATTCAAGCTATGGCGTAGGTAAAAACTTTGCTTTCAAAGTAAAGTCATGTTCTTCTTGTTACGAATCATGATATGAGGCGAGCCAGTTGCATTGTTCGATTTGCTGTCAAGACATATTTTAAGCTTAAAAATAAATGACTTGATAAAATTGAGCACGTTAGCAACCCAGGGTTCTCTCAGCTCCCAGACAAGCTAGGAAGCCGCATCTCGGCAAAATGGAACTTCGTTAGGAAAGCAAAAATGCTAGACGTCAGTCCAGGCGAGGCGCGGTCAAAGCAAGAGAAAGTACAAGATTTCTCAAGGCGCAGGAGGACATAACTAACTTATCTCATCATGTTATGCAAACCTGTGATCCTCCAGCTTCACCATGCTCCCAAAGTCACCTATCTTCAAGCCTGTACACACCATAAGTCCTCACTTAGAGGCCGACTGGCCTACAATTGAACAAATAGAAGAAGCCACAGAAGTCGTTGGAAGCGATGTGTTAAACGAAAAAACTTTGATGTTACATTGGAAAATTTTAGATTGCCAACACTTGACAAGATTGAAGATGTCATCAGCAAAAATGAAAAAGTTCACGCACCTGCAAACAAAGAAAATATCAACAAAGAAGATTAACAAGAAGAAGTGCTTACTTAACTCTTCACTCTTTAGTCAAGATTTTTACAATGTGTTGATTGAAGTAGAAGCAACGCCTCTTACTCGCAAGATCTTGTTGCGTCGGTACGAAAATAATACTACGCATCAGACCTAGGTCTGAGGATCACAGCATCACTACAATATTTACCAAAGAAAAAAGCTTTCCATTTGGCGACTTTGCGTAAATTATTTACTCAAATCCTAAGTGAATAGCCCTACGTCGAATCACCTACCGTGGAAAACGGAGAAATCGTCAAAGATGAAGATGACCGGTAGAAAACAGATGAAGAAGACAAATGTGAAGACATCATCTCCCCAACACCTACCATGTCAATTACAAAATTTTGTGAAAGTAAAAACAAGTTAGCTGACATTGACCCCAATGCATCTTTCAATTGCACCACAAGTTTATGGAAAGCACCAAAAGATTTAAAAGACAAGAAAAGATTATATTTTAAAAAATTGAAGTGGATCCATTGCTTGAACACAAATGTACTTGCCTCAATATCGTATTCATGTATCCAACGAAAAGAAGATAAAAGCTGAAAGCATTCAAAAGATAATCCTATAATATTTTTTAAATATACGCGCATTTTTTCAATTAATAAAATAAATAAACTAAGGCTTAAAACTTTAGTGAATGAATTGGAAAAACAAGGAGAATATAGATTGAAAAAACTTTGTGTGAATAATGGGTGCAATCATAATGTAAATTAAGAAAGTTTTAATTGTGAGAACATCATATACGAAAATAGGGTGTTTTAGCCAAGCCTGTGTATGCTGCTTGGTAATAAAACCTACAAAAGAGTAGATGGACTTATCGAAAGAAAACTTGGCGTTTTTTTAGAAAAGGTCTATACAAACCGCATTTGAAACAGCGTTTTTTGGATTTAAAAGAATATACACTTCTTATAGAAGTTCTTAACGTAGAAAAAAAGAGTTTCTTTTTCTTTCATGAGTAAGGTAAGTAATAAACATTTTTATTAAAATTTACTATTTTGTATAGTTTAATTATGATGGGGCGTGAGTAAGATTGGTTAGGTACTCGGTTTCGATAACTCAAGGTCTTGGGTTCGATCCCGCATCAAGCCTACTTTCTCATAGTTCGATACAAGCGGTGCAATTGTGCCTTCTCGATGAAAACACCCAAGTGCACTTTTACCTTTATAGTTTAAAGTGTTCATTTACAGCCAAACTCAATTTACATTGCAACGCTCATTGATGTAAAATAGTATATGTGAAACTGAATAAGTTCTTATTAGTCAAGCTCCAGTTGAAATCAGTTTTGCCGAATACGCCCTGCATTAAAGGTCTGGCTACGGTGGTGCTAATACGCATCCTCTTTACCTCAGGGAATCACACATTCTACTAAAATTCAAAAGATTAGAAGATATGGAAAGTGCACTGACGCTGAAAATAGTACCTTTTTATAAAAATGGAATTAATAATATTATGTCTATGGTGAAACGACCACTGGACCTGCTAGTTTTAACCATCGTTGATAAAAAAAATAATAATAAATTTAGAAGTGTGTAGCGATTTTAAATCACTTTTTTGGCAACTTTGATTAATTTTTATCAAAAAATATTAGGACTATTGAAATAACCATTTTACTTTTTCACAGATTATTCGATTCTCAAAAGAAATAAACACTAGAATTGAATCCAAAAAAGTTGAAAATGTTTAAAATAAAATTAAAATTCATTTTTAGAGGAATATACTTGAAATATATAATAAAATTAT
>JAUIRK010000018.1:0-83836 GCA_030549495.1 Nectonema munidae | reverse complement strand
CATATACTGCAGTTTTGTCCTTGATCGACATTACCAGAGTGAAAATACTCACTATTAAATTTATCTGTTCTCTCTCATACAGTGCCATTACTGTTTCCATATTTTTGATTATTATCATCACTATCTTGTTGGGAAGGATCGCAGGAATTTTTTTCTTGAATTACACTAAAATTTTCTAAATTCCGAGATTCATTCTAATCTACAATGGAATGCCAAATCATGCATTTTTTCCTGTTAAAGTTCTCAAAACCTCATCATTCCATTTTAACTGCCATGATTAATTCAAGCAACACTCTGGGTGAGCTAGAGTTTAAAGTTCTCAAATATTTTAGCTTTTCTATTGTTAGATATAACTTCGCCCAAAATCATATTTGAATATCATACCAAGTCACTAAACTGATATTGGCGACACGCAGCACGGAAGCCATGAAAATTTTTTGAAGGAGCTTAAACTGAAAAAATTGTTAGGGAATCCTATTTTTACAATGCTTTTATTATTTCCCTCATCGGTCATCTTTCAGAGAGAGTGAAATGTGCAAAGATTAAAGTAATGGACAAATAATTGAAATTTTATGCAAAAATTTCCTAAATTTTGTTCGAAGTATTGATTATTATCAAAAATTTAGCTGGGTCCATAGTCCCATGTAGCCCCTCCCTGACTACTTGAATGTGCACACGTTTTGGAAATCACTTATACAGAGAAAGCAATTTTCATTCTAAATCAAAATGTGAGAAGAGGTATATCAATTTTTTCATGAAAGGTGAATGAATAATGATAAGCTATTATTGAATTTGCATAAAACTTATTTTTCTTCAAATTGGAACGTACTAATTTTTCAAATAAAATCATTCAACATTTCATTTGTAAATTTCATTCTCTTACACTAGGCAATGATTTTTGAGTCAAAAAATCCTGATTTAATTCAAAATTTTTATTGTGAATGCAATGTTGTTATTTTCGGATTGAAGAAAGAGTTCAAAAGGGATCGCTTGACCTGTAAATTTTATACATCATAAATGATGCTATCTCGTGACTAAATTCCTTTTTGAAAAGAAAGATGATGCCTTTGAGCCAAAAAGTTGAAACGAGTCTTCATTCACTCGAAAATTGAACCCAATTCTAAATGATACGATTTTTATTTTATAGCAATTGATTTATTTATAAATTGAAGCGCGCATGTAGATGTAATATGTTAAAGAGCTAAATTTTCAGAACCTCATAATTCACAAAAAGTGACACAAAGTGAAACTTATGAGGCTTCAATAGCAGAAGCGCGTAGTGTTCGTTTAGTGATGATGATTGAATACAAGAGTTCTTGCATATAGTACAAGCCTTAGATTGATTATAGAGTGTTATATGCAGTAGCGAACCAATTGAACGACTAGTGGTGCTGATGACCTGTTGGCACATAATTTCGCGGTCATCAATTTCCTTTCTAATATTTGATTTTCAATTAAATGTTTCCTTTTTAGTTATTATTAAGAAAATTTTTCTAAATGATAAGCAAAAAATATCGCATATATTTTATTTTAAATTTGAAAGTTTAGAAAATTTATTTAGTGAATTAACCGCTCTAAATCTTCTCGTAAACTGGAAACTCTATTACTCATATTCATTGATTTCAGAATTAGAATTTCTTTTAAAGAAGTCTATTTCGAACATATCTCCACCCGTAGATCCTTACCCAGAAAGTTTTTTCGAGGGTTTCAAATCGCCTTCTTTACGTGGAAATTTTGTAACGACAGTTGCTTACACCAGATACTTCGCCATGCTGTTGGAACGCAATGATCCATTCTACGTCAAAGCGAAAGAGAATTTAGCGAGAAAGCATTCCAAGCACACATATAGCATTTTCAATTATAAAATTTTAAAAATAAGAACATGATTTGATTTTTGTTTCACTAAGTCCTTTTTGTTTTTTTAAGTTTAATTAAAATTTTTTTATTATAATTGGCTTAGTTGCATTTAATTCAAATTTGATTAGTAATTATCATATAATGTTGTGACTAAGCTCTTAAATTTTGCTTGATGATTCTTAAGACAATGACAATATATTTTTTATTCCGGGTTAAGAATAATTCTACAATTCTCACTACCTTCCAAGCCTGTAAGAATGTAACTCAAAACCATTTTACCATCACGCCCCCTTTAAGAACAAAGCTTTCTTTCCACGCCCCCTTGCATCTACGCATTTAATTCCCTCCTAAATTTTCAATAAAAATAAAAAATGCTTTTAATATATATTTTTTATTGGCTTTTTTAAAAAAAACTTTTTTTAAAGCTTTTTACTTTTTAGTAATTATTATTAATGATATATTTGACATTTTATTTGATTATTATTAGTGAGATATTAGGAAGTAAATGTCTAAATCTATTTTTTTGACATTACAACTCAATATTAAAAAAATACATCAAGTTATTCAATACAGAAAATAGATCAGCTGATTGTAAATAAGTAATTACAAAGTGGCATTTATGCATTTGTTTCATAAAATTCTAAATATTTGCTCACCTTTCAGAAAAAAAAAATTTTTTATAGAGGCAGTGAATGTGCCGATGTGGTACTGTGTCTAGGTAGGTTCCTAGTCAAAATCTCCGAGAACTAAAATCTGCTCTACCAGTGATGATCTTAGTTTTCGGGGATTTTGACTAGATACCGTCTAGGTAAGGGCTTCCTGCATACTTGGCTCACAAATAACTTCCTACATCAGAGATGGATCGATACTCTCTCTTTATGAATCGTACATAAAACAAATAAAAAAATGGAAAAATCTTATTTTTAATGATGTGTGTAAAATAATGCCACACATTTTCCAAAGTTGTTTAGTGCAAACTTGAAACGAGTTTACGGGTGAAAGTGTTCACAGTTAACATAAATATCCTGCCATGTTCTCAGCACTCTTCATATGGCGTGTTTCTCGAGTGAAGCAACGCATTATTGCACTTTTGATGGAAGTAGTAGAAAACGATTTAAACCAAAATGGACTCCGTATCATCATCCTCACACTCCAAAGACAACACCTCACTCATCAAGTCTATATTCATGTTTGTAAACTTCTTTCCAACTTGCGAGTAGTGGTCAACATCGCCCAGTTTGCTTGATGTGCGTGATGCTTGAATTCGAGCGCGTGACTTCTTCAAGGTGTTTTCTTCGCTATTGAAGAGAGAACTCATTGTTGTGTCATCGTAAGTCTCGCTACTGGGAAACGGCAAAACACAAGAATGTTTCTTTGAGAATGGAGGAATGCCATTATTATTATTATTACTATTACTATTATTATCTTGGTACTCGATTTGCGTTTTGCAATATTCTATGGTTTCTTTTAGCTTTTTGAGGGATTGGGAATGATAGAGTCTTTTTTGTTGGCTGTCTGCTTTGTTGTGATAGTAGTAGCCATTACTCAGTAAACTGGCATTGTCACTGAAGAAATGGTTTATCTTGCTATCCGTGAAGAAGTCGACTCCTGTTTTGCTCTTAGGCATAAAGGTTTTGGAATCCAGGTATTTGAAGTCTCGAACAATGACACTTCCATCTGAACCCAAACTCAAATCTTGATGGCTTGGCGAAAAGTCTTCTCTCATTTCTCTGTCTGCGCTATTTTCTACGCCGTAATACGAATGAGATTTCTTTGTTTTTTGTTTGCGAAACTTTTTCTTCAATTTTTCGCAAGATGGATCCAGGTGTAGACACTCATTGAATTGATGGATGTAGAAGTCCTCTTCGTTTAAGATGGACCACTCTTTGTACTTTTCAGAAATATTGATCGCTTCTGATAACGATTTTTTGTTCCACTCAAATTCATTTATGTTCGTGTACCTTCCACATGCAAACTTTATTTTCTTTTTTAACTTCGTAAATAACTTCACCATCATGATCTAAATTTAGAAAAATTTATTATACATGGTAAAGCAGATCAAATTGGTTAAAAATAAACAATGTGCGTCCACGATTTTTATTTGAGCTCAACAAAATTCAAGGTCCTGGATGTTTCATTTAGAAGGTACAATTGCGCTGCTAGTATCGAACTACGTGCAAAAAAAAGCCTCCTACTGGATTCAAAGCCAGAACCTACTAGTTTCACATTCAGACAAACTCACTGTACTGAGACACTTTTCTCATTAAAAGTCTATTTATTATTATTTTTTTATAAGTAGGCCAATCATATTTTATTGTGAAAAAAATTGCACATTTTTTAACAATTGCTAACAAAACCAAGTTTAGTTGAAGATAAATTCCAAACAAACTTTTATATAGTAAGTATGTAATTCATTTTCAGCATATAAGTGTAAATAATATAGCAAAAATTATATTATGGAATTTTTATGCTAAATATTCTATTAATCATGTTTATCTGATGAAACAAACTTTATGCAATGAATGCTGGACTTCTAAGTTTTAGAATAAAACTTGTCACATTTCTTATTCATTATAATACTAAAACATAATAATTTGCTTTACATTCGTCCCTAAAGTTAAGAAATTTCCAGTACTCAAAGACCCAAGAAAGATTTTACAATAATTTTCCCATTTATTTAAATTATATTTAATTTGTCAAATGTACTATGTGATTTATTTCACATTTATTCCTGGTATTCAAAACGATCGATTTAAAAAATAATTGAAGAAACAAAAAATTGAAATATATTTTGTTTAATGATTTAGTTTTTTTCAGTTTATGTTCACAAAATTTAATACCTTTAAATTGCTTGAAAAGTTTTTGCGAATTCAAAATGTAGAGACTAAAATTTTTTGACATAAAATTCAAGGAAAAAAAAACTTAAAAGTTCATATAATTATAAAGGATAATTCTCTTAAGTTAATGATACTGTTGAGTAAATCTTCTTTTGAAGTCAACGAAATTTCATTTTGATTCTTTGACGTAACCTTGTATAACCATATCTTCTATGAATACACTTAATCCTTGATAAGCCGAAGAGAGCATTAAAAAAAACGATACAGATAGTGAATCCTACGGAGTTAATTCAATAACGAAATATTGCTTAAATTTTATACCAATATAACTAAAATATTTGAACAAAAACGTCAAATGCTTAATCATTTTTTTAAAAATGTTGGTCCTTTTATCTTTTCGGGATTCAAGTGTGAAAATAAAAGGAAAAAGTTTGAATAAAATTAATTTTATTTATACGAATAATGAACGATGAAGTCCTGTTTAAGGAGGGTTGGTAATGTCATTTTTAACGACGTATTATATTCGAATATATGAAATTAGTAATACGGGCTGAAATAAATTTTGTCTGAATAAAGTTGTGTATTTAAATCCGTGGTTCCCAAACTTTTTCTGATCGTTACCCACTTTTCATACATGATCCTTGTCTATGGCTCCCACAACAATCATAACCGGTGAATACTGTGACTGTCTACTAGTAATCATAAGATTAATTAAATAGGGCATTTTGCTAAAAGGTCTTTCAAGAATAAGCAAAAAAAAGAAGGAAACAGAAAATCCATTGGATGGAAAAAGTTTATTAATCCTACGCTATGTGATATAATCTTTGAATCTTATAAATTTGATAACATTGTAACAATTAAGTCTCTTATCAACTTTGCAAAGAATTAAATATGTTTATTTAAAGCTGACAAAAAAGAGGGGCGGGCTCGAACTAGTCAAATTATGTGACATCAATGATGAGAGGATAAATGTAACTGATAAATAATAAAAGGTTGGTTGGTTTGGGCATTGCTTGTATGTTCGCGTATCCACAGGTGGGATAAGAAGCCTTCCCTCCACCGGCTATCTACCCGCTAAACTCCTCTGGTTTTATTTATGTATTGCCTCAGATTATGGCCCCTTAAATTTTGCTTTATGGCAACCCAGGGGGCCATGGCCCACAGTTTGGGAACCAATGATTTAAATTGTTCATTTGCAACTTTTCAAAAAAAAAGTTATCATATAGTTGTGGCATAGTAGAGGAACTCATAATTTGAAATTGACTCATCATAGAAAAAGGAAAGGAATCTTCATTTCAATTTATTCAAAAAAACTGTGTGGAATTTCAATCTTGTTTACATTTGCTTCCAGTTTTTTAAATCTATATATTTGCCTTTATTCTATTCATTTTTCAATATCGTTAGTTTCAAGCTTTTTGGTTCTTTCAATTTTTTTTAGCATAAATGAGCGAAAAAGAGCAACTAGTGCACTAAAAAGTACAACTTAAAGACATTCTCTATATATTTTCTGGTGGTAATTATTCAGTGCTAGATTTTTGCAGGCTTTATATAGGCAATAATTGTGAAAATTTGTTCAAAAGTAAGAAATAACTTTCCATGCAAAAAGTTTGGGCGTATAAATATGAGAGCGAAAAATTTTAAATAAAACATTGAAAAATTAAGAAATTTGTTTAAAAAAAACTTTCCTTACTCAAAATTTGGTATTCCTAAAAAAAACTTTTAGAACTCATTTTTTCCCACTTTCTTATAACTAAAAAAAAATTAAGCTTACATTATTTTATCAAAAACTAAAATTCTAAAATTATTCATGTTCAAACAGTAAAAATTGCTTAACCTCATTTTTGCTCAAAAACTCTTTTCTGAATTATCAAGGGCGTATAGATAATCCGCTTATCTTACCAGTCAATTATTACGCGATAGTGTCCTTTCTCAATACTGATGGAACCCTTCATCGTTACATTTGAAAGTTGGAATCTTTTTAAATAAAGGCATTTGCTTACTCGTCACTTTAAATGAGTTGGCGTATTGACACCGAATTCAAACCTCTGGCTAATATTGTTTGTCCAACCTCAGAAGAGAAGGTAGTAACAAAAGGAGCGGAATTGTGTATTTAGTCGCATTATTTGGATCCAAAAGCGTAACAGCTAATTTCCATGTATGAAGGATGCAACATAAACATAGAGATGTTGCTAAAATTCTAACCAAGATTTTCGGTAACCGAACAATTACCGACCTCTCCTCCTCCCTATTTACAATTACCGCCTATGCCCTATGGGCAATTACTCCTCATGGACACCCTAGCACAAATACCCCCTGGACCAGGGTTGGGGTCAATTATAATTATAATCACGCTTAGCGGTAAGCTCATGTCAACAGCATCAGCAGTGGAAAGCTTTGAAAGGTTATATTTGCTGCAGACATCGGCTAGATCGGCAGCTTACCGCAGATTCAATGACTATATTTTTTTGCGAAAATGTCTTCCTCCGAAAAGCTTCGGTCGCGTTAAGGTTTACTTTCTGCAGCAGCAGCTTCTTTCTGAAACGCACTTTCTGCGTCCACATCTTTCCCATTCTCATTTTCTGCAGCTACATCTTTTTCAGGCTCATTTCCTACCATCACAATTTTATCAAGATCTTTGTCTGCAGCCACATTCTCACTTTCGAGGTCATTGTTTGTTTGACTTGATGACATATTTACTAAAGAATATTAACTTTCTGAAAATGACATTGTAAGTGAATTAAAAGATTTGTAACAAATGAATATTAACTACAACGCATTTATCAACACAAAACAACTGACTAAAACTTGAGAAAATACCGGTCATTGAATCTGCGGTAAGCTGCCGATCTAGCTGGTGTCTGTAGCAAATATAACCTTTCAAAGCTTTTCGCAGCTGATGCTGTTGACATGAGCTTACAGCGACCGCCGGTCGCGCGAAAAAAAATAAGCGTGGCGAGGAGTCTCAAGTGTGGTAGGACATATCAGTGAGCCCTACTTATCAAAGGCTGGGTAGTAGTACATTGTCGAAATTGGCGTGTGCACCTTAAAGATCCCTAAGGAATATTCCAAAAGAGTAGGGGAATTTCCCTGTTCTCAGGTTTCCTTCCTTCGGTGCCCATCTCGATAGACATGAGTTTCCTTTGGGTTGCCTAGCCCTAGGGCTGAAGCGAATGGATAAAAAAATTATAATTGTAATTGTAATTGAGGAGAAAATCAATTATAACATTGTAATTGAAATTGAAAAAAAATAACGGCATAATTGCAATTATAAATGTAATTTGAGCCTTGTAATTGTAATTGAAATTTATAATTGACCCCAACCCTGCCCTGGACAATTACGCCACAAAGTATATTTTAGAAAAAATATTATACGAAAGTTGAAATTGGTTGAAAAAGGGTTATACTTATAGCTATTTAAAGTGTTGTACCTACTGGCTACGTATTGTACCCACTTGCGGATCCATAGTGGGGGGTGGGGGGGCACCTGGGCCTAGCCCCCCCCTCTCCCTCTATGAAAAATAGCTTCAGAAATTCCCCTTACTGATTTTACTCTTTCCTAAAGGATCAAGACTTGCATGGTAGTGGATTACGTTAATAAATGGTTTATTTTTTCATTATAAAAGTTATAATGATCAAGATATACAAGTTACCAAGACCGGGGGTCGGCAACCTATGGCACGCGTGCTAAGTTTGGCACACCGATCAATTGACATTGTCACGCACACATCTGTAGGCAAAAAATGAACGTTGCTTATGACCATTTTGAAGATGCGAATCATAAGAATTAATTTATAACGTTGTATGTTTTTATGATTTATTTAAACTATCTGAAGTTAGCCGTAATTGGTATTATTACATTTCAATAAAAATAGCACAGAACAAAATAATTTTAACGATGCAAAATTGAATGCAAACTTTTTCATATATGTTCAGCAGTAAGGATCATGATAAGTTGAAATTACCGTTTACCTGGTCTAAACAAAGACACTCTTAAAAACGGGTTTCTATTTTGAGGATCATATATTATATATAGACTCATTTTAAATTTATTTCATTTTATTTGAAATTTTATATTAGATCGAAAGAAAAAGTGGTAGTGAGATGAGTTTTTAAAGACAAAAGAAGAAACTTAATTGAACTATCCAATTTTACTTTTGAAAATAAAATGGCATTTATTTGCGTTCATTTTGTATTATAAGATTAACAAAATAACTAGGTTCAAAAGTGCATACTATAAAATTCGTATTGAGTGGATGGCACGAGCAATGTGTTTTATAAATACATTTGGCACTTCATTATCAAAAGGTTGGCGACGCCTGACCAAGACGATGAAAAACAAAACTAGTATTTTTTAAACTTGCCCCCCTATCGTTAATTTCTGGATTCGCCACTGATTGCACCATATGTATGTGTTGTAATGTTTGCTCTCTTATGGAATTCCATATACCTAGATTTTAACCTTTTAAGTAGGGCAGTTCTCCTGGTGTATAATTTCACCACGTAAAATTGCCATTTTATTTTATGAAGCTTAATGTTCATGATATAATAATGAACTAATTTAAAAGTTTATTAACTTTACCCATCTGTCCAACAGTCAATAACTGTCAATCAAGTTAATCCCATACCACCTAAATAGAGTTTGTCCGTTGGTTGGACATATTTGGAAAACAACAATCTGTGGTCAAGAGAGTTATGCCAGATGTTATTTTTAAAGATACCCTCTCTAAAGTTATCAAGAGATTTGCAAAGAAAAAGAAAAGCACAATGCACTTACAAGTTACAATTCAATGAAATGTCCTTCACTTTTCAACTTCAAATTTTTGTGATTAATTAATTCGGATGAAGAAAGGCATTTTTTGGATTAGCAGCAAACATCTTGAAGGATTTAATATAGAGTAGTAGATTGATCAATTGTTATAAATCAGATCTACCAGAAATGTGTGAATCTAATGAAACTTAATTACCATAAAGCTCTCTCAGCTCACGCAAGTTTTCTTCCCCTTCCTACTTCACTGAAATACATGGATGGAAGGCAAGGAAGGGTGTTTGTTGGAATTTCTAAGGGGTAGGAACGGAAATATGAATCGATATAATCTTTTCAAAGGATGTGAATATTTATTTCACTAAATATAGAATTAAAAAATTTCCGCCAAATATTTTCAATAGACTGACGATGCTGATTACTTATCACTGATAATAATGACAATAATAATCTTTACTTTTTGTTCTCTTTAGAATTTTATTATGTACTGCTTGAGAAGAAGTAATTGAGAAGTTTACGGTTTAATTGCATAGCAATCATTAATAAAGATAAATATATGATGATGGATATAATGCGATTAAAAGTAGAAGAAGTTATGATACACTTTAATCGATTCTTGTTTCCTTCAATATTGATTGAGAGAATGCTTGAAATTTAAAGAACTCTTAATAATAGATATTTACACTTTTGTCCTGATCTGTTACTGAGATATTTTTAGAAGGCACAAAAAGCAAGGAGATTCTCCGAATTTTATCAGAAGGTCTAAAAATTCAGAATTAAATTTAAAACTTTAAGTTCGTCTTTTTTCACTTTAAGTTCGTCCCTTTTCACTTTAAGTTCGTCTTTTTTCATTTTAAGTTTTCGTCACATAGAAAATAGGATGAGGATGATTCAGACAATTAAACAGAGTAATTGAGAAGAAAAATAATCATTGATAGTAGGAAGAAGAGCCGATTGAATAGAGGAGAAATATTTTCTTAGAGTTATTAAGAAAGGCTAATCAAAGGAACTAATGCAGTGTTTATAGTAGATTTAGCAGGGTTCTTAACATGGCTCTCAAAAGTTCCAATAACACCATTTTCATATACAGTAACTATTTTGTTCAGTGGCTACCACATTTTGATTTTTTTATCATTAGAATTTTTAAACAAAATCACAAAGAATAATCTCTCAAAATGAAAGACAGATTTCTGATTATTACATCGACATTTTTAGTGTTTTACTCTCAGGAGATTTTATAGTGACACCGTCAAACTCTTTGCGTGAAAACTTAAACAGCTTACTGGAATAGAGAGGATCAAAAACTTAACGTGATCTTGGTCATATTCAATAGCAATTTTTAAGAGTTTATTCTTAATCATTAGCCCCCTCTGACCCACATGTGAAGGGACCAGTTTCTTAAGCAGGACCGTTGGAACGTAGGGTGTCATAAAATTTGAACTATCATAATTAATTTCTTTCAGTCAACATTCATTACAAGTATTTCACTGAGAGTATATTGCATGTTTGAGTATGATTTTTTTTTAGAAAATATTATTCATTAGTGTAATCGAGATAAGTTTCAATTTTTGGGCCAAAATGTCAGAAACAAGAACTTATTATGGGCTATCGTAGATTTTTGAAAGGATTGACAATCGTGTCCACAACTCGATCCAGGATTTTCACTTATAGGAACTATGTTCCTCAGTTTTTCTAATTTCTTAGTGATTTTGCCGACATTTTTTCGCATTTTTGGTTTTTTGTCTACCCTTTTTTCTGGTTGAACATTTCGATCAAGCCCGTCTTCCAGATCTTATTTTACTTTACACTGATGAAAAATCTTCAAATGGATAAATTATAATTTTATTTTGTTCATTTAAATAAATGTTATCTATATTAAAACAAAAATCAATGTCAACATTGTGTTCTTAAATTTTGTGCTCAACTTATTTTTCGAATTGACTTATTCACCGTCATACAGTATTATAAGAAATTCTATAGTTAGGATTTATTTTTAGTTTATTAGTTATTTTAACATTTGACTAAGTAACAGGAACCTCGCATGCCTATGTGGTGCTCCATCCAGGACAAAAGTTCCAGTACTGAATCATGGCAAAAGTTTTAGTGATGCGGCCTTTAACCATTTATACGATAACTGTTTGTTCAGTAGCTTCTCTCAGCTGTTTTTTATGATTAGAGAAATTCTAAAGACCATTATTAAAAAAATAATCTTATAAAATTGATGTCAAGTTTCAGTTGAACATCAACACGTGAGAAACTTGTTTTGATGACACGCTCAAGATACTAATTTTCAAGAGTTTTCTCTCTCATTTTTGTAACAAAGCCGTATTCTATGTATATATATTTTTTACATTTGCCGCATCCAATAAGTGTCACCCACGGGCATATGTGCCTCTGCCGACCCATATGAAGGTGGTGTTAGTTAATTAGTCAGTTTAAAAAAAGTATTTCATAAAATTATTATTAGATAGATCAAATCCTAAATTATTCTTAGTTAAAGAGTTGGTTAGTAAGTTGATTAGTTGGTGAGATATTCCATCAGTTAGTTGTATATTTAAGTTTGCCTTTACAATTTTATGTAAATTTCGAGCTTTTGAGAAAGAGGTGTCCCAGTTGCCTTTAAGCTTCAAGCGGCCGTAAAAAGAAATGAATTTTCAGTTAAATCCACTTGAATCCTTTATTTTATCATGTTTTTCAATCTTAAGAAATGTATTTTATTATTATTAATTATTAAGTATTAGTTAATTTATTAGTTAATTTTAATGACTAGTTAAAAGGTGTTTCATTCACCGAAAAGATGTAACAAAAGGATGATTTTGCAAAAACTTCGTCAAAAATGAGCAATATCTAGCTAAATAATAATCTCAAAACTCCTTACACTAAATCTCTATATTCTACCTGTGCACGGATATCGCAACATTACCCACTTAGGACTTAACTTATTTCATCCCAGAAAAAGCAAAAATGGTAAAGTTATTTGATATAAAAGTGTCTTAGGAGGTTAGCGAGCGGAAAAATCAGATGATATCTTTTAACAGGTTGAAATCAAGAAATTCGTTTGCGTTAGTTTAAATGTGATGAAACAGGTTGAATGTCAGGGACACAAAATCGAAAGGAACACCTATTCTTCTCTTGATCTAATGCATAAGTGAAACAAGTACTAGTTTATTACCTTTTAAGAAGCCATTGATGTCTGTTGAACTTTCAAAACTTGTAAACTTAAAATGTGAGCAAAAATTCTTGCTTGTGACAGAGTCGAATGCAAACTTTTAGTTTAGGCATCCTCATCACAAAACGAGGAAAAGAAGAGTAAAAATTTCACTGTCCCTCGACATTTCACTCAATGACGACTTCAAATTAGGAAAGACTGTTTTTGATGAGCATTTATGAAAGCGCTTTGTTTTGTTATCATCACGCGTTGTTGAATCGCAGAGTCTCTTTCGCATTGTCTGCGCTTATCTAAGTTTGGAGAGATTATCCTGTCATTATCGAGATATTGTCTAGGGCACTCTTTTCACAACATCTAAATTACGCTTTATCCTGGCTACCCAGTTTGTCCATTTAAAACATCAAGAGTTCATGATTTGATGATGATGATGATGAGATGATGAACTACACTACATCATCATCAACATAATTAGCATAATCGTTTAATCAATTTTTATCATGATAGAAAAAACGTCATTATCTCTTCGTTTTGATGTCCCTTCTTTCTCATGGGTTTTAGGGGTGGGAAATGATACTTTGGTGCTATGTCCGATCAAAATAAAGAGAATGAATATGCATATCTTCAATCTTTTCAATTCGCATAAAAGCTATGCATATATTAGGCCTTATTCATTGCATATAAACGTCAACATCATATTAATACCACGATATCATTATAGCAAAATTCAGTGAAAAAATGCAGAGCTCTTTTCTCAAATGAGCGCTTAATTTGGTTTGGGGAACTTGGATTATTAATGTTCCATAAAATTGTGAATTCAAAATTAAATGTAAAAGTAACTAACTATCTATAAATAATTCATATTTTGATTTATTCATAAAATTCAATATTATTTAAATTATTTTCATTTTTAACTGGCTAAACTAAGAAATTAAATAAATAATAATTAACTATAAATCAATCAAAATGTGATTTCATGAATGAATAATTGCATTTCTTTTTTTTCTTATATGTGACCATTGATTCATGTTCAAAAACACAAAATGAGGACCGCTATTTTTCAAAAGGGCCAATTAGAAGCCCTGTTTTTCAAAGAAAATTAGTGGAGGAAACTCTAAATTTTCCAATTTCAAGGAAACTTTTATCTCTTGTCGATGTTATCCAAGAGATCTCAAGACCTAACACTTGGCAAGGATTAGGCTGCAGAAGTTACCAGAACAAAGCCAATGTTTGACACTCAACGCCTCTATAACTCTACCCCGGATTTTCTGCCTGGATTTACTCCTATACTCTGGATACAAACGTGATCATAATAAGTGTATTTTCTCATTCTAGACGCTTATATTAGATTTTGCAACCTTTGTAGAAAAATTATTCACGGTGCATTGTATGTATTTTGAAAAGTATTAACAAATATTTATGATGTCATTAGCCTTTATTAAATGTTAAATCCAATGAATTTAATTCAGGTATCTAAATAAAGGTATTTTGATGCTCATATTTATCTTCCCTCATTCGCATAACCCCGTCCAGTGGCGTACCCGGGAGGTACTGAGAGCGATCCTTCCGGTCCGCCACAATTTATTTGTATTAAAAACATAATTACAAATATTATAGACTTTAATTATGGGAAAATTTTTTCACAGATTGTCTTTTTAGTTTATATATATATATATGGATATGTGTTCCATTTTTACTTCTAACTTGTATATTTCGTTTATAAATTGTATTTTTTTAAGTTACATTTAGAACTTAAAAAGGACAATTTATAATTTAAAACTTTAAAAAGAAAGTTTCGAACTTAAAAAACGACAATTTAGAAGTAAAAATTGTATATACATTCAGTTTTCTGCGTTTTAAGCGGCTTCAGAACTTTTAAGAGACAGCAAATTTTACATCCACACATGGCGTCACTTTTACTAGGTACACCACTGACCCTCACATTTTTAATAACGTGTGTACACGCACACACAAGTCCACTCCAATATCTAAAGAAATCAAGGGTGTTAGACACATACACAACTTTACACTCATATACTGGTGGAATTTATTAGAGACACGTCTCTTCTGTAGGAAATGAATTTTAAAAGCTTTTTATTTTTACATATTTTGCAGTGGTATTCATTGTAAATCACTTTGTAAATAATGGCGTAATGTTTCAATTTTTTTGTCGATCACTAAAAATTATTTTCATTAGTCTATGATACACCTAAATTTTTCATGGCTCCTTTTATATATCTGGCTACACGTTGGTGAAACCTGATCTAGAAACTCTCTCAAGTCTCCAATAGAAAGGAAGGAGCTTCTTGTAAACCTTTAACATCAATTTCAAATTAATTTAATTTTTTCGCTGCTCGCAAATAAAAAGTGAAAACATAAACGCAACATAAAAATGTTTATCATTTGGGTCTAATGTTGTGTTTTTGCACCTCACAGAAAAAGACTGAAAAGTTCAATAACATTGAAGAATAAACTTTTTTATTACACAAAATACCTTGTGAAGGAACAAAGCTCAGTGTTGGAGAAAATCGATCAAACTTTTTGCGTTGCAACATAAAGCAAAGCGTATAAGATTCAGGACATCTTTCAATGACCAAATCGACATTCACAAACCTACCTTGAAATATCGTACATGTCATCACACTTCTAACATAAGTTATAAATCAGTGTTTTCACGCATGTGCGACTCCTTGCCGAAATGCTAAAAGGCCCGGACCCCCTGCTATACGCAGACTGATTAATAATGTTATTTTCTGTGAAGGAAAAGGAAAGAAACATATGATCTAAAATTTTTTAGGAAGTTTCGAGATGTATTTAGCTGAATTAGGGCGATATCTGCAGTTGTACTTGAGCAGCAAGCTTTAAAATTTATGGCTTAATGTTTGTTGGATCAAGGAAATGGAACAAAGACACGCAAAACTATTGTCATGCTGACCTGACTTGGACAAAAGGTGCAGTCGTAAAATTGCAAATAAGTGGAGTCGGAGTTCTCTCTTCCATAGTGCGGTAAATATTTTAAATGAATATCGTACTTGGCGTTAACCAAAAGTATAATCGAAATTTATTCAAAAAGTTTTATAGAACATCCTTTAACTAAAAAGAATCAAAGGAATATATGAATGAAATTTTTTTTTATTATATTTGCTCACTTAGTCAGATAAAAATTAGTTCGTAGAAATATTTTTAAAAAAATTTAGAAGATAGATGTAAAAAATTTTCATTCTAAAAGTTTCACTTTTTTTAATATATATTTTTTTGAGAATCTTTTTTTATTATTATTTGCATAATAAAAAAGCAATACAAATATTATATAGACTTTAATAATGGTCGGTAAAGTTTGTCTTCTTTATTTGCATACCTACATATCTGTATTATTCAGTTTTATGCGTTTTGAAGTGTTTTTAGGATTTTAACGGCAAAAGTAGACTATAGTAGACTTTGCAAAAATCAAATCGTCTGCGTTTATCAATGTTCTTTAATACAAATCTTCTGCTTTACATTAGATATCGTGTGATTATTCTGGTCGTTTAACGGGTTAATTCATATCCCTTCCATTGGCACTTGCTTTAAGTACGCGACTGATTGGCACGTATGTAGAAGATATAAATTTTATTTGTTTTCTGTTATATGAGATTTCAGAAGGCTCTTCTATTCTGTTAACTCTTAGGCGAATAGAACTAAGATAAAAATGTTTTTAAGTAATGCAATTTTCTTACTTTTCCTCAAACTGTCAAAGCATAATCAATCCGAAAATAATATTTCTTTTCATTCTCCATAAAAATGTTTCAGTTATCTTCTTTTTCTTTGTAAGATGAAATGGATTGTGTGAGACGGTGAGTTTGAAAAAGGAATTATAGTGAGGAAGAGATATTGGTATTCTTCTAGAAAAGTAGACACATTTTATTATGGCAGAGCTGGTAGTGGAGTAGATGCTTTGAAAATAAGTCAAGCTACACAAATTTCATTTGTAGTGGGTGCAAAGCGTGAATTTATGTAACATGATTAAGTTATTAAAATTAAATAAAAACAAATTGATCGCCTTATTCCTCTTCTTTCACTCGATCGCAAAGCAAGCAGGAAAAGTGAGAATGTGAAATGTGATAAATGTGTCATTTCTCCCTGATATGTGTATATGTACGTGTAATGCTGTGTTTAGCGCCTCTCGTCTCCTTTGATATCTTCTGGATGAAAGGATGCATTAGAAGTATAGAAAAAGCTAAGGAGTGTTGTTGTATGTATACCAGGCTACGTCAAGACAAATAGATGGTTAGGAATTTGCTTTGTGAAAAATCTTTAATCCAATTATTTCAGAAGAAACTGGTAGAAACATGTCATTCAGCACACATCTGATACAAAGAAAGTGCTGAAATTTTCACTACCAACCAAACAACGTACGCTAAAATTTGGAAAGAAAGGTAAACATAGCCAATCATCGAAAAGCGATATTCACAGGCAATCATTCATCGCAAAGTAATCCCTTCGCGTAAATAATTAAAATGCATTTGAGGGTGGTATTCTCAGAATTGGGGGAAATTAGGCTCAATGTCCTGGCAAATCCAGGACGCTATTTTCTTGAAGAGGCGCCATTGAAGTACACTATGAATATACGGATCAATTTAGACATCAAATATATATTGACTATTATATAAAGAACATTGCACTTTGTTTGTCTTTACATAGCTTAAATTAGCCAAAGTCTTTCTCAGATTCATGAAGCAAAATAAATTAGAAGATGTATTTCCTAACTTTTGGATTAATTAAATTATGCTAAGTTGCAGATTGAGAGAGAAACAAACAAAGCTCATAAAGACTTTGTGGGAGATTAAAAATTATGATCTTTAAAAAAAACTAGGAATATATGCTTCCATTGAAATCTTTTCTGATCAATCTATGAGGTGAGTCCTCCACCTCCTGTTCTTTTTCTGAGTCCTTACCGTAAACCATTATATGCCATTCTGTTTCAGAAAATTTGCAAATTTTAATTTTTTAATAGTTTGTTGAGTTGGGGTGGTTATTCTTCAGGAGATAAAATTTTGGGGTGGCTATTCTTGAGGACACACACACACACACACACACACACACACACACACACACACACACACACACACACACACACACACACACACACACACACACACACACACACACACACACACACACACACACACACACACACACACACACACACACACACACACACACACACACACACACACACACACACACACACACACACACACACACACACACACACACACACACACACACACACACACACACACACACACACACACACACACACACACACACACACACACACACACACACACACACACACACACACACACACACACACACACACACACACACACACACACACACACACACACACACACACACACACACACACACACACACACACACACACACACACACACACACACACACACACACACACACACACACACACACACACACACACACACACACACACACACACACACACACACACACACACACACACACACACACACACACACACACACACACACACACACACACACACACACACACACACACACACACACACACACACACACACACACACACACACACACACACACACACACACACACACACACACACACACACACACACACACACACACACACACACACACACACACACACACACACACACACACACACACACACACACACACACACACACACACACACACACACACACACACACACACACACACACACACACACACACTTAATTTATTACACACACATTCAGCATATTCGCTGAATGGTTTTTCTTATTTTATGTAAAGATGAAACGCGTTCAAACAAGTTGACTTTGTCTGAACATGTTATTCTAAAGCTTGTAGAGCCATATTTCAAAAGTGGAAGACATTTTTTAATTATTTCAAATTTGCTATAAAGAGGTTGGGAAAAGAATCATTGACTCTGGTAGGTACAACGATAAAAGGTAGAACGGAAATTTCTCAAGAACTAAAAAATTTAGGAAAAGTATGAATCATTTTCATTACAAAATTTACATCAACTTTTTATATTGCAAAGAAAAATAAATCTGTTTCCTTTTTGAAGTTGAAATAAGAAAAAATGAGAAGAAAACGCATATAGTAATTGAATATTATAACAGTACTAAATATGGTATAGATGTGTTGGATCAAATGGCACGATATTACAGCATTAAATCCTCTTGAAGAAGATGGCCAGTTCATACCTTCTACACTATTTTGGACTTTGCTGCTATAAATGCTTGTATTTTATACAGAAAAGTTATAAGGGAAAATATTTCAAAAAATTAGTTCTACAAAAATTGGTTGAAGTGTTAGTTGAAGATCAAAATTTGAGCAAAACTTTTTCTTCTGAAGATGGTGATGATATGATAGAAAAAAACAAGGAAAAAATGACAAGTTAAAGCAAACTGCAAGGGGAGTAGATGCAGAGCGTTCAAAATTTGTGCTTGGAAAGTGTTCTAATGTTTCTATAGTGATATGTAATAAATGTAAATAAACTTTTTACTTAGAATTTTTTTATCAATGATACAATATAATAATATATGCATTCAAAAAAATAAATAAGTGAATTAATATATATAACAAATTTTGAAATAAATGAACTGCAAAAATTTTTTTTTTGCATTAAAAACTTTATTCTTGGTTCATAAAAATATATGGTGTCTTTTTAACCCCCTTGGGCTTTATAAAGGGTAATAAAAAATGAGCGTCCTCTGTATAAACTATAAAAAAATGTTAATTTTTAAATAAACTTTTTGAGTAATTTAAACTCTCATATATAAACCGATTGCGGAAAAAATTAAGCAGAACTCATATTTTGAATATGGACAATTAATGGAGAAGATCTCAGTTCTTTAACTGATAATATTATATGGTGTAACAAGGACCTTGCCAGGATTTTCAAAGAGGTACGCTAGAAGTAAGCAGGTGGAACTACCTGTGGGGCGACGCCCGTAAAAATCACAAATAGTATACATTTGATTGAATAAATAATTTCTTATCACAGTTCATGAGGAGATCTTTTTGGCTTATCATTAGCGAATTACAAAACCACTCTCGTTATGTCTATAGGATGAGTTTTCTGGATATGTAGAATCGCCAAGTCTCTGATCAGATGATCAAGAAATGGGAAGAATATTGCCCGTTTTCAATATTCATGAACTATTTCTGCCTCTATGTTATCTCGATGGGCTTGACGTCCAACTCTTCGTGACTTCTTTGGGGTGGCATCATATTTTGCAGCAATATTCTATGCTTTAGTGTACAGAACGTTCCAAACTTTTTCATCATTTCTCACTCTTTCAAAGATTGGAAATCAAGCACTTGCTTCTTTTGATGCTTTGACAAGATCCAGGCTTAGTTTTAGTAGAAGACTGCCAAATGATGAGTGTATACTCAAGTACAACTAGGGTAAGAATGAAATCAAATCCTTTTGAGTTTTGAAAAAGATGAATTATTTCCGTTTTCTCCAAGTTCCTCAAGAGTGTCAACGGTCACATCAAAAGCTTTTAAAAGGACACTCAGACTATCAGCTCGGGAGGCCCACCTTGTGTCACTGAGTGGCTTTTTTGTGCAATCACCCATCTGTTCTCTCACCTTCTTATTCTGGTGAAGTTGGTTTTGAAAATGCAGGCTGCGTTTAGCTGAATTCTCAAAGACAACGGCAATCTCCTTTATAGTATCCAAAACTTTTCAAACAATCTTCACATCAGAAGAGTTGCCAAGCCACAAAATGAACACATGTGGTCTGCAATGGATCTATCTTGTTAGAGGATAGCGTTCTCGAACCCTTTGTCTGTACGCAAGATACGTGACCACCACTCAACACTGCTGCACCACCATATCTCTGAGCTCGCATTTTTTCAATCCCGATGTTCAACTCATTCAACGTTTCAATGAATTTATTTGTCAAGGCTTCAGCAGTTGCACCACCATCAGCATGAACAAACTTGAGAAACTCTTCACGCAGAGTATGTTTATTTCTTCTTATCTTTATGGATGAAACGAACACATGCAGATATTTGTTCCTTCATTCCAACGTCAGTTGCTCATCATCAGCAATAAATGTGAAACAATTCCACAGCATTGCAATCTTGGATGATTCACTCGAGCACTTGTTTGGTCATCAGGTCCAAATGTTCATTCTGAATCTCCAGTGATGTGTATTTAGCATTTCCCTGAGTGATCACTCAACACAGTGTTACACTTGGTTCTGCGGTTGACTAATGCAGAAAAGTTATTTGCTGTTACAGCCAGCACGCGAGGAATCGGCGATTGAAGGTCGAACGTTAATCCTTTGTTTAGCGGGATTTTAAACAGACAAAGTCCCAATGTACTTGTTGATAATTTATATATATATATATATCTCATAACCTGTACGGTTGAACGCGGGTAGACAACTAGCGTGTTATCTCCAACCCGTTTATTACGATGATTCATCTCCAACCTGTATTCTACGATAATTCATCTCCAACCCGTATACAACAATAATTCATCTCCAACCTGTATACTACAATGATTCATCTCCAAACACCGAGTATTACTTGTATATAAATCAGGATCTTAATCATAAGCATTAAAATTTCACATAGAAGATAGTCATGCAAACAAGTTTTCTTCATGTTCTTTTTTTAGCGATTTATGAGTTGTTCATTTTTTTTTATAAGTTGGGGTAGAAGGACTATACATTTTGAATCTTTGTGGCAGGTAACTTTACTTTTAAAAGTTTTTCCAAAATTGTTCACGCTGATACTTGTGATTGTGGGATCGTTTCTACTCGCTCACTCCTCTGCATTATATCCATTGTTGACTTGTGGATGTACGAACCCTCGTTTTATCATCTTGCTTTGCTTCAGATGTTTTAAGGTTCATATTTCATTAATTAAATGACTAAGGTAACCTGACTTATCAACTTAGTTCAATGATGGATTGTGATCTAGGCCAATACACATACATCCTATAATATATATTTCGGTTTAACACTAGAAAAACCAATTTTTTGTTAAAAAGCCATTGTAGCTTGTATACGACCCCACATTATTAAAGTTCACAAAGAAACAACATGAAACCAAAACAATTTAAAAAGTTTGTTATAAAATAGTTGCAAAATTTTATCTTTTACCTAATGAGTTCCATGAAAGCAAATTTTATTAAATTTAACTTAAATGCTCAAAAATATTTCCTTTCTGAAAATATCGCTACATGAACTAGGTAAAAAAAAGGTTTTGAAGAAGTGTGTTTTATACTTTACTTATTTTCAATTCTAAAAAAAAGTTGAGAACAAAAGGATGATGAGGCTGGAAAAGATGCTTACATAAATAAGGAACGCTTTTTGGATAAATATAGATGATGAAATGTTCTAAGAAGTTAGAGAAAGAATTTTTTGAAGTGGAAGCATGAATGCTACTAGCTTTGGTTGTGTGCTGCTCGTTTTATATGCATGTGCGTACACATACGCTATTCACTGATATATATTGATCATCATCTAGTGCCACTTTTTCTGAAAGCAGTATACCAATGAAATCAATAAAACTAATTCAACCTTTAATTCTTCATAAATTTATTTAGCCAACTTTTTTACTTTTGCTTGTAGAGGGAGCCTAACACGCAGAACATTGCAGAGCTGTGGTGTTGTAGCGACTCAGCTCAAAGCTGCGCTCTGCTTATTTATCATCATGCTCTTACGATGCTGTCATGGCATGCATGCATACAACAACATGATTATCAATCATTTCTTTCTTTATCCACCAACTTGAAGTACTTTGATAGATATATCTTCACAATTCCTGTTAATAAGACTGTATAATCCATATCCGTATATATTTCAAATACATTCATTCAATATACATTTCGATTACCTGATGCATCAAATAACTAAGCATTTTCTACACTTTTAATTTGCTACATAATACATACACACACACACTCACAAATATATATTATTGATTTAGTTAGAAGTTAAAAGATATAATTTATGAAGTAAGGATTGAAAGTAAAAGTTACTTCGTTCGTTAAATGTGATTGGATAATAATCTTTTTCTTCATTAATAGTTTATGCTATGATGTGTCGTGTTGTTTGATGAATTGTAATTAAAAATGGGCAATCAATAATAAAAAAGAGCGAATAACATAAATTTTTAATACAGAAAAATTTTTCTCCACTTATTTGTACACAGCACTACAATTTTACTCAAAATGCTTGTATAATTAGTAGTAGAGAAAAATGAACTTTGTTCGCAATACTTTGTGACTTATTTATGGGTTTTTTAAACACCAAAAGATGGTTTATTAAATAAATTAAGAAAGTATAATTAACAAATCAAATACTGTATGTAGAATTTATTCTAAAGTTTATATATTTGATATTGATTGATGAGTTTGATTGATTTTTTGACACCTTTGGTTGCTTTTCATAAAAAAAACATCATCATTAAATTCATCATATTTGAAAATAGGTATATATGTGCAACAAACTTTTCAGATGTAAAAATTATAATTTTGACAAGAGCTGCCAAATTCAAAACATTTTTTGGTAGATTTGATTGATTGATTCTCATACAAAGGCTATATTGAAACTTATGATGAGTTAAAAAATATTTTCCTATCGGGGACTTCCAAAACTTTATCCATTTTTTTTTATAACTTTATTAAATATATATATTCTTTTACAACTTCTTATGCTGATTGATAATAATGATTAAAAACTATAGGATTAAATAAAATATAGCGTTTTTAAAACATTAAAGAGGCTCGCAACTAAAAGGTCTGCCTGTCATTTCGGAGTATTTTGGCAAATTGGATATCATCATTTAATTTTATGATATATTTAATTATAATTGTAGATTTTTGAGGAGAAATTTGATAATGTGAGCTTTATTCATCGATGGATTTTTTTTATTATTCTTAATATTTTCTTCATCTATTATACAAATAAATTGAGTAGTATTTACATTAGCTCTAAATCTCTATATTCCAGGAGTTCCCATGCCCACGCCGTTTTTCCTCCAATCTAATTTGTTGACTGCAGGATAATTGAAATGCAATATAGTCTTTGTGAAGTTAATAATGTGAATACATACAAACATCATTGTAAATGTGATAGATCTTAATTTTTTCATCCATCAATTTCAACCAGCTCGATATTTAAACTTGGCAAATTTTTGCGCGAAATCTAAAAAAGCATTCCAATGTCATGGCTGATATATGCTGCTTTTTTCTACAAACTTATCTATCCCTGGTGGTGTTGCAGAGCGTATATCATTTTTGGGATCAAGTTTATATTTCTTTTCCTAGACTTTATTTAGAAAGAGATCAAGATTTTAGAGTCTGCTGCTTTTTCTATGGATATCATCAATATCTCATGTAGCAGGCGAATCTTTGCCGATCATGTAAGGTTATTTTGCTCTACCAATTTTTAAGATACTCTTTAAGATGCCAATAAAGCAGCTTTTTCTTTTGGTTGTAAATACGCTTCGCTGTTAGCCCTTTGAAGACCGATGGGACACATGTGTCCCAGGAAATGAAAATCGTCTGCTCTAGATATATAAAATTGCATTGAAAAATAAATCAGACTATAAGTCTTCAAAATTTTGGTCTTCAAAGGGTTAAAATGAACTTTTTTAAATTGATCAGCTTTATTTTGAAGAAGGCGGAACTTTTATTTACGAGTTTTGTATGTTTTGATTTCAAATGCCGTTTAAGCTTATTACGCTTCATTGATTCTTACGACAAAATTTCACCTCTTTCTCCTTTTTCTCTTAAAGATGATATAATACGAGCAAATCCAAAATTCCATATATTTTTTACCATATAAATTTTTAATTCAATATTAAAAACATTCAAAACCTTAACGTATATGTCATGTAATTTTTGTGTACTTCTATGAGTAAAAGTGTCTTCGAGGACAGATGCAATTACTTGCTTTTAAAATGCACATACTTCATCGCCCTTTCTTTCAACTATATAAAAGACTCTTCTCTCAACGATACTCATTACTTCTACTTTCACTTGCTATATTTTAACTGAAGTAAACCCTAGTTCCGATTAGTGGCGAGCGAGCTTAGGCTTTAACATAATAAATTCGTTTCACTATACTGTATATAATGAAATATCTGAAAAAAATATCGTGTCAAAATTTCATTTACCATTTGTTTTAATGATATTAAAACTTAATATATTAATTATTAAAAACGAGAAAATATTCACATTCTACAATCTTTTTATCCAAACAGTTCAAAATTCATTTTCGAGCACATCGAATAACTCTTACGCACACCTTACATTTGACGACAATTAATCAAATATGAAGCTGTATACAGCCTTTTCTGTTGAACGTTATTTCCGACCTCACCTAACTTTGCGAGAATTATCCATGGCAAAGCTATGCCAACGATATTTTATTTAAAAAATGAATTTAACATTGAAAGAAAGTTGGTTTTAAATAGTGTAAGAAACACTTGTCATAATGAAGAACGTTTTAAAGTGATGTTAGTGTTTTTAAGGTTTATAGTGGATAAACATAACACAAATATATTTTAAATCAAATCTCATATTGTAAAAAATTGAGGTATAAAATGTAATTTAGTGGGATTTACTTTTTCCTACCTGATACAGAAATACAAAACATAAACTTTCACATTTTATCAACTTTATTTCACAATGAAACTTTTATGATTAAGACGATATTTGGAAAATAATCGTTATTGCGTCATCGTAAAGAAGGAAAACGTTTCAATTAGAATGGCATTAGATATTTATAGACCGATCTGTGCTTAACTATTATAGGCATAAAATGGAAGGGGGAGGGGGGGGGGGGTGAATGACAGCGGGTGATATCAAATACAAGAGTAATTAAATAAGCAATACAATTAAAGATAAATAGTAAATTCTTTTTTTCTTATTTAAAAATTTCTTCATAACGCAAACAACCCATTAGAAATAAAGAACTATGAGTCAAACATTTCGCACAGCTTTCATTGGATATTCTTCAGAATTTTCTCATTCACTTTTAAAAAAATAGTTAGTCTGCGTTTTTCAATGCTCTTTAATTCAAATCTTCTGCTTTTCATTAGATATCGTCTGATTATTATGGTCGTTCGTTTTGGTCTTTTCTAGCATTATATATAGCGATTAGATGGGTATCAACTAGAGCAGTGGTTCTTAACCTGGGGGGGGGGGGGTCGTGACCCCTTTAGGGGTCGTTTGAAGTTTTTGCAGGGGTCATGAAAAACTTTTGGTATCAAAAAGTGTATCCTCATGAACGTCTTTCTTCTTCTTCTTCTTCATCATCTTATCCCCTAAATGGAGGTCGATGGCTTGATCCTGTTTCTCCATAGGTTTCTGTCCTTCGCATCGCTTTCTTTCAACCCAAATTTTTCCATGGATCTTTTCAAATCATCCCTCCATCTCAATCTTGGCCTTCCTCTTTTTCTCTTTCCTTGTACAGGCGCATCGTACGCTATCTTTATTTTTTCATCGCTTTTTCTTCTTAGCACGTACGTGTCCATACCATCTCATCTTGTTTCTTTCCATTACATCTATAACACTCGTCGTCACTCTTGTTCTATGTCTCACTTCTTCATTTCTAATCCTATCTTTTCTCGTAACGTTCAGCATCATTCTCAGCATTTTCATTTCCGACACTTCTAGCTTTTTCTTTTCATTATTTCTCAGACACCAACATTCTGATCCGTAAGTCATGATGGGTCTAACTATTGATGTATATACCTTGGCCTTTAAATTCATGGCTAGTTTTCTATCGTTTAGAACAGGTTTAACCTCTCTCCATTTTGCCCAACTCGCATTCAATCTCGACTGAACGTCTTTACAACATCCTCCTTCCATCTCAATAACTGATCCTAAATACTTGAACGCTTTAACTTGATTTAACTCAATTCCATGAACGTCTTTTATTCTTATCTCAGTCTTGTCATTTCTACTAACCTTCATCACTTTGGTTTTGCCTGCATTCAACTTTAGGCCTTTTTCCTCGAGACTTTTTTGCCATATACTTAGTCTTTCCTGTAATTCTTTTTCACTATCTGCCATAATTATTAAGTCATCGGCAAACAAAAGTTCATTTACTCCTTCTTTTCTGATATTTTTGGAGATTTCATCAATAACAACTGCAAAAAAAAAGGGCTCAATGCTTTTATTTTGCCTTGGTGTAACCCTACTTTTATGTCGAATTCCTGTGAGTATCCGTTCATTGTTCTGATGGAAGTTTTAGAGTTTCTATAGGTTTCCTTAACTAGTCTCACTAACTTTTCACTAATACCTTTTTCTCTTAGACTCCAGTACACAACATCCCTTGGAACCCTATCATACGCTTTCTCTAGGTCTACAAAACCGCAGAATAAAGGCTAATTTCCTTCAAGTCTCTTTTCCATTTGCTTTTCATGAACGTCTTTCTATCAGTTGCAAAACTATTTCTATTTGATGTATTCATTAATCCTGATTGTATGATGCAATCAGTTTTGCTCTTAAAATCAAACATCATTTTAAATCTCACACATGTTGCTTGCAATCAAGCAATTGAAAACTATTTTCCGAAGTTAAATAGCCGTTCTAATGACATTTGGATCACCAGACCTTTTTCAGTGAGCGAAAGTAGCATTGATGACTCTGACGTTGCTGCCAAAGTGGAGTTTCTTCAAATAAGAGAAAACAGTCAATTAAAACTCGATTTTTCCGAGCAAGCATTTCCATCATTCTGGGCCAAATTAAAAACCGTTTATCCTATTCTTTCCAAACGTGCTATGATTTTTTTGATACAGTCACCTTCAACTTATCGTTGCGAGACTGGGTTTTGTGCAATGATGTCTTTAAAAATAAGTGCACGTAATAAGCTTGCAATTGATTCAGACACGAGATGCTGTTTGTTGAGCATTACACCATGTTTTGAAAAACTTTTGCCTGACAAACAATACCAGCATTCGAATTAAATTATACTGAATTTGTTAGATTATATTAATTTAAATAAAATTTTTCAATTAAACTTTCTTTTAACAAGTTTTGTATTATAAAATATAACATGTAAATTTTCTTGTTTTTAACTTTAAATGGCTGAATCAAAAAGAATTTTATAGGGGTCATAAAAAATTTTTTCATAATATTTAGGGGTAAACATATCCTAAAGGTTAAGAACCACTGAACTAGAGCTTCTGTCTCGAGATTTCTCGATTCTCGAGCATTTTAGAATTTTTTTATTTCTTCATTCTCGAGAAATTTTTGTCGAGACTAAAGAATTAAAAAATTTTTTTATTTAATAAAAAATAAATAATTATGTGTAATGCACGATCAACTTTTGAATATTCAAATTTTGAAGAAATTTTAGAATGTGCAAAAAATATTTTTGATAAAATATTTTCTCATTATTCGGAGCATGGAACTGTTATACAAGAAAGCCAAATTCAAGTCAAATCTGTTGATGAGTTTGTAGAAGAATCTCTAACTCAAAGTTTAAATAGAGAAATTAAAGAATTCATGTATGATAAAAAAGAAGAAAAAGTTAGTACAATAGAAGAAGAACTACAGATGTTCAAACAAAACAAAAATTTTGATTTATCAGAATCAATACAATTGTTAAAAAATTCTCTTTTATGCATCCAACCAACTTCTTGTCAATGCGGAAGAATTTTATCTCCAAAACGATTGAGTTTGAAAAACGAAACTTTATATGCTCTTGTTTTTTAAAAAGTTATTTTAATAATAAAACAAAATATTTTTTTCGTAAAATATTTTTTAACTTCTCGAGTCTCGAGAATCATATATATTTTTCCTCGTTTCTCGAGAATTAAATTTTATCGAGAAATCAGAAGCTCTAGTATCAACTCAATATGTTATTACTTTGAGAAAAGTGTATTCTTTGTTTCCTTTTTCCTGTAAGCACAAATGCGTCTTAGTACATAACTTATAGGTTCTCAGCCCCATAGTCGCGACTCTAATTTGACATTTTCTCTTCAATGGGGGCATACGATGCGCGTTACGTTTACGCACCCTCATTACTCGCATTTCATTCGAGCATCGTTATCGACATTTTATATGGTAATCGGAATCAGAATCGATATCGGTCAAAAAATTGCGATCGCTACATCACTACTTTTTTTCTTTTACTTCTTCATTGACAGAAACAGAGTGAACCACCTTTTACATTTTTCCTGGAATGGTGGATACAAATTTTGGTTTATGAGTACAAAATGATGGCTAAGTTTTGTATTTTTGAACATTTGGCTTTTTTTTGGTTAACCGGTTCGAAATTAGGTGCATTTGGAATTGCAACTTCTGTTTTTATTAAATGCAATCTTGGATAGAACGCAACGATCATACACTTCACTTCTTTATTATAGTTTTACATTAAGCATTCTATCCTGATTCCGAATATGCAGATTAAATTGAATAAAAATTAGAAACTGATTTCTTTAAAGTTGGACATTGAATTGTTTTTTGAACAAATAAAATTTGAAGGTATAACGTTTTTATAATAATCCATTTCTTAGATTTATACTTATATTCATTTATATAATTAATTAATAAATAGAAAAAAAATATTGTTTAATATATACAGATATAGTTTAATTGAAGCCGCATCCAAAAAAATTTAAAAACGTACTTGGTTTGATCATGCAAAAAAATTAATTGTTTAAAATTGACTGAATTATATCACTTCAAATTTCGTAACTTTTCCTAAAATCGCTATCTGTATCTTTTGATACCATTTTCCTGGTAGTTTAATGACGCTTTCATGTCAAAAAATATATAACATCGTTTACAATATACAAATTAATTTCATTTTATGAGTTTTGAAAAAATGTCCCATGTTTTGATATCTTCTAAAAACTCAAAGGTTGGAGGACAGGGGAGACAACAGCATAAAAGTATGAAGACATGAAACACCGATCATAACTTTTATCTGTTATAACCCCATTTATACCTTAATTTATCTTTGCTTATCAATTGATACAAATAAAAGGGAGACTAATTCGTTTACTTTTTATACCAAAATTTACTCAGTCTTTGATTTTGATATGAGTAAATAGGGAGACATTTGTTTAAAAATTGTTTTTTGATGAGTTTTACTACAATTAAATTTATATTAATCTCTTTAAGTGGTATTAAACTTGAAAGTTTAAAGTTATGTGTGGTATTATACTGATTTGTTATCATCAAGAAGTTAATGTTATTTTGAAAAATTTAGAACTATAAAAGTTTTCATAGTATTAAATATAAAAAAGTTTATTTTGTCTTAAAGTATTGAGGTTGATGACACATCGCAATATCAGGATCAATTTTAAATTGAATTGCACGTTCGTAAAACCCAATGCAAAAAATTTTGCAAATATTAATTTAAAACATGATAAACTGAGAAATACTCAAAATATAGAATTAAATATTTTATTTTTTTGTGAAAACAGAAAAGAACTAAACTCCTTTTTTTTAAAAGAAACTGAAAAAAATTCGCGTATTTATTAATTAGCCCCAAAAATTTTTATAAAATTATCTGCAATTAATATTTTGTTAAAAAAATAGGATACTTTTTCGATTTTCATATCTCTTATTCCTCACTAAAAACATAATAAAAAAGAACATATAAATAGTTCAATAACATTCTTCAAATCGAATACAATTGATAGGTTATTCCATTTGCTAGTTAAATGAAAAAATTAAAATTTTATAGAATCTTTATTAGGAACAAGAACGTGAAAAACGATACAAAATTTTTCGAAACGGCAACGTTTCTTTATCAAGTAAAATAAAGAATAATGTAAGAAAAGGTGCAGTAAGTGAAAAGCTATGAAGCGAAAGCTAATTAGCTGGAGGGGAAATGTAGGCAAAGAATGCAAGTAGAATAAAGTTGTTATAACGTGGTGTATATCTGAGGTACTTCGATGTGTAAGTTAATGGAGTTGGGTTCGCGTAAAGTATGCCAAGCTTCGAGAAATAAGAGTTGATGAGGAGATGGAGAGGTGCAAAGGATGCGTACATCTTCGAAATTGAAATCATGTTATTGGGGTGTCTGTTTACCTGATCACGGTTCTGCAGTGCTTTATTAAAGAGATACCTGTGTTCGTGGATCCGGATATGTAAGGTTCTTTCAGTTTCACCAATGTAGGAAGCAGGACAGTCATTACATTTTACTTTATACACACAATTTTTTGTATTCAAAGGATCACTATTTTCCAAAAAATTGTGCTTAAAGTTCGAGTGTATTCTTCGAAACATTCTTCAAAACGAATAGATTTTGATTGAAGGAAGATATAAATTTCGCATTTTTAAATCCATTATTTTCCAGAAAATGTCATGGAAAATTTTTTGCAAAAACAAGTTATGTCTAATTGATGTTTATACATCAATACTTTTATGTTTTATTATGAAACATTTCTATATGAAGTATCAGGTGGTGAAGTGTTTCATCACTTTTAATTGAAAAATGCTAAACACACTTTTCTTATTAAAAATCACATTTTATTTGGAAAAAAACAAATCAAAATAATGAATTGAAAAAATGAAGAGTAAAATGTGTTGTCACTTTCTTCCTCTTCTTCTCGATGCTTTACCATTTGAATGTCTTTTATTGCCACCACGAAGTGCAGCAACAGAATTAGAGGTGGGTTTTTCACCGTTTCCAATCTTCTCTGTTCATTCAAAAATAAAAGTAAGTTTAATGTTTCGAAATAAGTTCATAGATGATCCATAAAATATAAATATGGTAAAGCTGACGACACTAGATCAAAGTATGAAAATATTATATACTAGCAAAACGTAATTATTAATGAATAGGGTAATTGGTGACATCTTTTATCTTTGTAATTTATGCTTCAGATCGTTTGAGACTAAGCTTTCAACATTTAGTCTCCCTTTTTTAACGATAGACAAGACGACACCTTTATTAACATATAAAATTCAATTTAAAAGTTGTATAAAAAAAATTGAAAATGCCTATGCAGATTGAGGCTTCATTTTTGAGTACGTTAGATTCCAAAGGTTTATCAAAAGCGCAAAAATGAAATTTGACTAAAAAAACTAGACCTAATATTTGCATAACCTAATTACGAAAACTGAGTCCAAAAATGAAACCAGCATAGTTAATATAGTATAAATAAATTATTAAATTAAAAATATAAATAATATAAAAATTTTTTACTGGTCAACCACAAATAAAATTCACACTTTGACACATTTTCACACCCTAATTGTAAAAATGAGTCCATCAATAAGATCAACATGCCAGATTTATTAAAAAAATATATATATTTTATTTAAAATGTGAATAAATGTTCTTGAGACACATTCTCAGATGTAAACTGCAAACTAAATTGACACTTTCACACATTTCCAAATCCTAATTGCGAAAACTGAGTTGAGTAATCAAATCGCCAAGGGTGATTTAGTATAAAAAATTTATTTTTATTTAAAAAGTAAATAAACGTTTTTGGAGGCAATTTTTAGAAGTAAATCACAAAACTGAAAGACATTTGAGACATTTTCACATCCTAATTAAGGAAACTGGGTCCAGAAATGAAATCTCCATGGTTGATTTAGTATAAAAAATATATTTTGTTTAAAATTTAAATATTCGTGAAAGAAATTTTCAGACGTATGCCGCAAACTTGTTTGACACTTGGAGACATTTTGACTTCCAAATTGCGAAAACATGATGAGATTTAAGCATTTTAGTATATGTATGTTTTTGGTTGGTGAAATGTACACACATTTCAAAAAATAAACTCATATGAAATGAAATTATAAAAACAATGTAGCAATTAAACAATGTAGTAACTTTGAATTTGAATCTTTATGATAATGGTTAAAGGTGGTGTGGTATTTTCATCGAAAATAGTACTAATTTGCAGCTAACATTGAGCTATGGATAATCTAGCAGAAGCGAGGCTTAAACCCGGAACTTCAGATCGATAGCAGCGCTTCTAACCGTTTGACCTGCAGCCATAAACCACTTACGTTTTGATAAAAACAGAAAAGTTGGTTTAAACATTTAAATAACCTCATATGTGTGTTTGTATGTATTTGTATGTATGCATGCATGTGTGCATGAATTTCTAGATGTTTTACTGTCACACGTGTATTAATACAAATAAATAGGAAAGTTTGACAAGAATGTCAAAAGGTGTTTAAAGTGCATTGACGATTTTGCAGTCACTAAACCTAAAGCGAACGCTAAAACTAACTTTAATACTAACACTAGAGCTAATTCTACATTAATCTCAAACAACCCGACAATAGATCTCCAAAAGTTTACATATTAAGACATATTTAGAATTTATTTCAGCATGTGTCAACTTTTATGCAAATTTTAAATTTGAATAGGCAAATTAATTTAGTATAAAAAAATATTTTGTTTAAAATTTAAATAATATTCTTTGAGAAAATTGACGTAAAGCGCAAAAATCATTATTACTTTCAGACATTTTGACATCGTAATTGCAAAAACTGAATACAGAAATAAAAGCAGCAAGGATGATTAAGGATAAAAAAAATAATTTTATTTTAAATTTTTCTTAAGTTATTTTATCACCAATCTAAATCTTGAATGACATTTGTTACAAAGTTGTGATGTTTATTGGCGAAATATGTATATATAATTGTTAGGTGTTCCAATATATAAATCATTAAAAATTTTCAAGACCGTATCTAATGTAAACAATAAGTTATAAGACATAAATGTTATATTATCAAAAGCTAGGCACAACTTCGATTGGAAAAAACATCTGGGTTCTTTGTGTACAGACGGGGCACCTGCAATGCTTGGCAACAAATCTGGTTTTGCTGCGTTAGTGCAGAAAGAAGCTCCCCAGGCGTTTGTCACCCATTGTTTTTTACATCGGCATGCATTGGCGTCAAAGACTCTGCCACCAATTCTGAAAGAAGTCTTCTCTTCTTGCGTGAAAGTAGTCAACGTCATCAGATCCAAATCTGTGAATCATCGTCTCTTCAAAAGATTTTGTCATGAAATGGGATCACAATATGAAGTTCTTCTCTACCACACAGAAGTTCGTTGGCTTTCAAGAGGACAAATCTTGAAACGTCTGTTTGAACTTCGAGTAGAAGTTTCATTATTTTTGAAAGAAAAAGAAAGTCCACTTTCCGAACCTTTTGATTGCGAAGAGTTCTAGCAGATATTTTCAGCCTTATGAATTATGTGACATTTGCGATTCAAGGAAATGATGTTACCATTATGGATGCTTCAGAAAGACTCCAAGCCTTTCTTGGAAAGCTGCCACTGTGGGAGAAGGTTGAAGGCAGGTAACTATGCAAACATTCCGATGTTAGAAGAGATACTTTTACAGAATGGAATCGAAAGTGGTAAATCCATGTTTATTTCTTTGCAAGAACAATTCTGCAAACATTTGAGTACTCTTCAGAACTCTTTCAAAAATTACTTCTACTTAGGTGACCTTAAATTTGAAAAATGTTTACGTAACCCTTTCCTTGCTGACATAGACTCCATTAGTGATGAAGACCTTGCTACGGATGATCTCATTGATCTGAGAACAAAGGAAATGTTACGAAATGAGTTCAAAACAAAGAGCATTGAAGAATTCTGGTGTGCATTAATAAAAGCCCATCCTCGTGTGGTAAAGCGAGCTATGTGTGCTCTGATTCCGTTTGCTACCACTTACCTATGTGAGACGGGTTTTTCTTCACTCGTCAAGATAAAACACACAAATCTACTAGATGTCAGAGATTATATACGTGTACCATTATCGAAGACCAGTCCACAGTTTCCTCTTCTTATTCAGGGAAAACAACAGCATCCGTCTCACTAAAAAAACTTTCCAGCAAAATTAAGGTTTTTGGTTTAATTAATTTACAAAATACAAATATGTTACATTTTCACATTGTTTCTTGTGTTCATATATTGATTTCATAAATTTCATTAGATTTGAATAAATAAACTCATTTTATGAAAGGTCATCTTTTTATATGTATTTTCCAAGGTAAGGGATCCGCGAGTTCTACCAGATTCTCAAAGCGGCCTGTGACTAAAAAACTTTAAAAACCCCTGCATAAGGAGAGAATAAAGCGGTATGTGATATGTAATAATAAGGTATCTGTGTATACTTCAATGATAATAATGATAAGCTATCAAATTTGGCACACAAGATAAGCTGAAGGAGCAGTTTCCAGCTTTTTACGTTTATATCAGTTGCATGCAGATTGTAATGCTTTACAAATTTCATCAAATATGTGAAGTACTCATAATCACCCTATTGTGCATATATGTTAGAGATGAATGCGCAAAAATTTGTACATCCTTCTAGCATCCTCGTCGGTAGATCGTTTAAGTTTCCACATCAGCAATATCATCCGAATTCCCAATTTTCAAACATTTGTCTTTTTTCTATTTACTATTTTTAGAAAGTATAAAACTTGAGTTTGCCTCGAATAGCAATTATGATATCCGCATTCGCTTAAAAAATTAATTCTCACACCCACATCTGCATCCGCTAGGATGTCAAATTTGATATCCGCATCTGAAGATGCAAAAAATTTTACATCCGATACATCTCTAATTCTGAACCATATTTAGGTTTCCTCGTTAAAATTGGCACATTTCAAATAGCGATGAGACTCAAATGGGGTGAAACTGTTCTTGGATCGGTTTTCCTTGCCTGATAACATTAATTAAATTTACCTATTTAAAATCCTCGAAATTATTTTTCTCTCGGTTTATCATTTCCTTCTCTTTTGGAATGATTTATGCCGATGTAAACAAAATGTGCCGCGTGACGAACATAAAGTCATTTCTTTAATTCTTGCAATTCATCACAAAAGAAAAGGATGAAGATTTAAACTACATTTTTCAAGAGAGATTGGAGAATATATTCTTAGGTGTGTCTTTAAAAAAGAAATTGTTAAAAGACCTCTTTAAAATTTAATTTCCGCATGAATACGAAAAGACATACACGAATATAAAGGGATGTGGAGAGCAAGTTGTATTCAGAAAAATAACACCGACTCCACACTTATGTATGTTGTATATCTTAAGAAACAACTTTACTTTTCCCGCCCTTAGGTTCATGTGATTTACTCTGTGTATCACCAAATATAAGTTGGTGGATGAAGAAGAACTTGTAAGGTTTTTTCCTTTCTATAGTATATTCTGATCATTTAATGTTATAAAATCACAATAGTTCAAAGATTTGTAAAATTTTCAGCGATCAAATCATCCATTACCTACTTTGAGTAATGTTATCGTATTATTTTAACTCTGTAAAGTTTGACAACAAAATTATTGTTTTTTACAATGCATGATTATCTGATCGTTTTTTTTAATGTTCTGTTCAGATTTACGAGGCATCTATGTTTATGATAATTTTATACAATCTGTGTATCATTCATCACAAATTGAAGTGATGGTTAAATTTGGGTAGATTCCTTGCTCTTGTACTACGGGATCTTTGGTTCAAATGCATACAGTAAAAAACCTACTTTGCTCATATTCCGATAGAAGAGGTTGGAAAGTGCCTTTCGAAGAAAACACCCACGAAACATTTGTGTTCACCAATAGAAATGGATAAACTTCATGGTGTGGGTCAGAATCGATATTAACAAACGTGAGTATAAGGATTTTGATATTTCAAAAAGCTTTGATCCCAATGATAATATAGTTATGAGAGACTCTCGTAAAAGTGAGGCGTTTTGGTGGTGTTGAAAATGCGTGGGTAATGTGCAATAGTATGTTTAATTCGTGAATGATCTGTTCAATGGAAAAAGGAAATAATTACTTGGACATCCATGATCCCTAAAACTTCTTGTGAATCCTTTGCAACAGTAGGTTGTAGTCGTCGTAGCTTGATCATTTCTGAAAAAAGGAAGTGGTGTCAAAATTTGATCATGTGGGATATTTTTTTCAGGGTATCAAGGAGCGGTGTGTTCGAAATGGTAATTGTTTGAAAATCACTATTAAAATTTCGAAAGTTCTAGCAACTTTTATAAAACCCTTTAATTCTTCTTTTTTAAAAACTGTTGTCAAAATTTGTTTCAAGTATTTAAAGCAATTCTTTACAAAACCTTATTTTTCAAAGAGTTGAGAAAACGCTAAGCTATATTTACATGGAATTAATCATTGTAATTGGCTTTAAACAACTTCGTAAGGAATTTTTCCGTATGTATTTCCAATATAAAAAAAATTTCATCTAAGGCTGGACAAATGATCCTTTATCTTTATTCAATCGAAGCTTAAGGTTCAATCAGTATCAACACTTAATTTAAAACTGATAACAATTGTCCCTGATAACATATAGGTGCGAGTTTCATGCAAGAATGGCTCAAAATACGAACAACCTGAACCGGTACCCAGTGTGATGTATTTTTAATCTGCGTAACGGAGAATAATCTACTAAATATAAGAAAAAAAATTGAAGAGCCAAATTAAGCGTTGTCTGAAATTAAGGTAACGAGTGATGCTCATAACTGCTGTGCTTTTTGTACTCATTTCCAACAAAATATTTCCTACTGTTGTCAGTAGTGGGATTCAGTCGGTTCGTTAGAACCGGTGTCACGGAATTTTGTTGATTGGGAATAATCAAAATTGATAAGTTTATTTGCTGGCAAATTTGACTTTTTTCTAACAGAACCGACTGACAAAAAATTTGAATCCCACTACTGACTGTTGTATAGGAATCTTTGCAAAAAAAAAGAAAAAATAATGATTTATATATTTTAAGCCTTTAAGGCACAATTGGCCATGAGTGATCTACGAAATAGACATACTATGTTGCAAAGATTATACGACTAGCTAGTCCCAAAATAGCTAGTTCTGAAATAGCTTGACCAAAACAGCTATTTCCAATATAGCTAGTATACCAAAACAGCTTGTTCCAAAATAGCTAGTATACGAAAATAGCTAGTTTACCAAAATAGTTAATTTGAGACTAGCTGTTTAGTCATACAATCGTCTGTTTCGACTAGGAAAAAATCGGTTTGGAAGAGCACGATCATAATTTGTTTTTTACAATAAAAATGATTTTATTTTCATTCATTTGTTTTTACAACAGAAATATTCCTATTCATTATAAAAATAATGGGAAACTGTTCTCTTAAGAGGATTTTTATTTCTAGGTTTAAAAAAGTAGTAAGGCTGATGATATACTTCATTTAAAATTTATATAACATTAAAAAGGAGGTCGTATGTGCAAACATCAACGCCAAAAATTTTATAGAGAAAGTTAAAAAAGTAATACAATCTATTTAAAATTCATAAAGCAAAATAAAGCAGCTATTTTTGAACTAGCTAATTTGGTATACTATCTATTATGGAACTATAGCTATTTTGGTATTCTTGCTATTATGGAACTAGCTATAGCTATTTTGGTATACTAGTTATTTTGGAAGCAGCTGTTTATTTTAGAACTAGCTATTTTGGGACTTGCTGTTTTGGGTTTACTCTCCCATACAGCCTATATCCGTTGGGCCAGCATTGGTATCATGATATTTATCTCCGCCTGTCCATAAAGATCACTATTTGACATGGACCGGATTGGCCAACAAAATAAAAAAAGTATTACGTCATAACTTTGCATGTATGATGAGTGTTATTGTTAGTACAAATAGCCGTGACTGATTTAATTGTTATTAGAAATTCCTTCAAAATTTGCCTTTTCACTTTCTGAAGATGTATCTCCTTCTTCATTATCTTCTAACTTTTCAACAACGACATCTTGGCACACATTTGTTCTAAAATATTTCAAAAATAATGGAATAGACCGCATAAGTCCGCTTTGCACAACTAAAATTTATCAAAAGTCATAATAATATCAAGATTGTTTTGAAAAGTTGGCAATGTCTTCACACTTTCCTTAATGTGTAAGTATGTACATGATTATAATTTTTTTCATGAATTTTATGTGTTTTTAAAAGTTGAATCTTTTGTAATATTAGGATAAAGGTAGATGCTAGGTTTGCCTTAAGTAAGATTGGCGTTGTTACGTTAGCTAGCGTTGTGATCATTTAGTAGAGTAGAAGGATCTTAGGCTATCTTTTATTCGAGTTTGTTTTACAGTTCTTGTCTTATTTTCTCTACAAGCCTTTATAATCGAGTATCACTTGGGGAATAGAATAGTTAATTTAATTTGAAGTTAGTAGCAATTTTTCTTTGAAAGATTTTACATTTTCAATTTCTACTAAGAGCGCCAAATTTAAATTCATGACTTTATAACTGTCAATTCCTAAACTGAAGCCAAAAAGGTATTTTCAAAGAATTTATTTTGCTAACTGAATATAAGTGTATTTACCATATGTTTGATTTTCTATGTTAGTTGAAAATAGGAGCGAATATCTCCTACAGAAATTATACAAACACACATACTACGAAGATCCATTGTTCTTTCTGACGGATGGTCTGCCTACAAGAACATTTCTAACCTTATAATGAAGTTTATGATCATTGGATAGTTATACATAAACGTAACTTTGTGGATCCAAATGATATAAACAATCATGCGCAAAAAATTGAAAATCGCGGGCCAAAAGAAAATTTAAGACAGTTTGGCACCTCCAACGATGAATCTAAACGAGTTTAGAGAAGCCATTTTTCAAAGGCAAAATTATTTCCTGCTTTTAAATTCTTTAAGAGAATTATTGCGACCTCAAAATTTTGGGACAGAGATTAAGTATGTATTTTTTATTTATATATTTCTTCAGTAAAATTTATTCAGCGAAATTCTATTATAATTTAAATTCTATAAAACTAATGTAATTTCTAATTTCTGACATAGTTGATCCAGAATAGAATCTCTCGAAATTTTTTTTTTGATATATATATAAATGATATGTTTCAGTTCAATAATAATAATAATCTATTTAAGGTATGTATGTATGCTGATGACCTAGCAATTTTGTATCGCCCTAAATTATAATCTATCATATAATCTGAGATGTAAAAATAATATAAATATCAAAACTTGAAATACTTTTCTTTATACGCTTACTTTTTTTTAACAAAACTTTTTTTTTTACTTTTTTTTAAGAAAGGAAGTTTATGCCTATCTTTACTTGAGTGATCAGCCCCCATATCTCCCTTCAACTGTATTCCAACTCGTTACTTCTATGCATTTCTACAACTATCAATCCTCAGAACACATGATCAATCTTCAGAACACTTTATCATTCTTCAAAATATTTCAAAATATTCTGTGAACGCATTTCATTAGTTTTTTTTAACTCTAAGGGAAATTTTCATGGCTTTATTGTATCTACAATAGATATTCCCTGAATTGCCAAACTTAGCATGCTTTAATTTCGCTGGTAGTAAAAATCGGCGCTCCTTTTGAGAAATAAAGTAGTAAATTTAAAAACTTTGAAACCTCAGATTTTTTGTTAACGTTGCCAAAAAACGCATTAAAATTCACTTCCTTGATTATGGTCATCTTACTTCCAATCTCAATTTTCCAAAAATAAATGCAAAAAACATGTACAATTACTCGAATACAGTTATTTTTAATTATAATTTTAGGATTTTAAAAAAATATGCAACGAAGGCTAGAAACAAAACTAGAAGATAGTTAAATGAAATACAATATATTTTACAACTTACGCATTACCACGAGACCACAAAGGAGAACGATCTTCAGTTTCATCATAGTTTTGAACTGGGTTTTTGAACTTATTCGAAAATAGCCGATGGGATCTTAAATGTTGTGCCTCTACGGATATTGGAGTATTAGCGTTATTTCCATGGATAAGGGGCAGAAGAGCGAAGAGGAGAGGAGAAGCTAAAAGCATGACGACTGAGAGAGGATGAGCAGAACGAGTGAAGTAGCAAAAGAAAGAATGAGCGAAATAGCGGGAGAAGCGAGTTAAATAGCAGAGGAGGGCAAATGAATTGACTTCCTGTCATGGTGATGATGATGCAATCGTAGTAGTGATGACAACATTTAAGAGAGCCTTCACTTTTAATACTTTAATAGCTAATCTTATCTTGTAAACGATTTGCTCTAGAGCAGTCGTTCCCAACCTTTTTCCAGTGGCGACTCCATTTAAGCCTCACCAGACTTTCTACGACCCAAAATTTTCTACATATTGTCCAGTCAGCATTTAGGTAATATTCATACTGAAGGGGTAAACAATGTTCCAGAAACAATAACAATTTACAATAGCTTTAAAAGTGGGGTTGATATGGCTAATAAAATGTTGAGGGCACTTGTTATAAGCCGAAATGGACATATGCTGATTTTGCAAATTATTTGGATATAGTTTGTCATAACAGTTGGATAATTTCGAAATGTAACTCCCCAAATTTATATCCATCAGCAAAAGCTGGTGAAAGAAAATATTTTCTAAGAGATCTGTGTTGTAAATTGTCTAAAACATCCATGCAATTGAGAGCACAAAGTTCCTTGACCCTCGGAAACATTCTAGGTATTTTATCCTTTTACGATTTTGAAAATACTTTAGAAACTCGAGAACTTCCTTCAACTTCTAGAGGAAACTGTTACATTTCATCTTGTAAACCTAAAAAGAGGGAAACCATAAAATGTGATATGTGTAATAAGTATATATGTAAAAAACACACAAAAATGATGTGTCCGAACTGCCAATACCTTGTCTACAGATGTTTTGATTGTTTATTGATTAAATCAAAATAATGTCTTATAATTTTTCAATTTTTTTATTTGCTATATCAATTTATGCTGTACATGTATACATATGTATAAATGTATATATATAATATGTAAGTACTCTGTCAAATCAAATTTTGTTTAGATAGCGTTAATTATTTTTGAAATTTTTTTTTGTGATTTTATAAAATTTGCTTTCTAATTTTTTTTTCTTATGAATCATACGATTAGAAATGAATGAAATTTTATCTTAAGTCAAAAATATTTCAAAAAACTACAAAAAAAATGTGCCCTATTTTAGAATTATAGACAGGACCCCGGGATGAGTGTGGATAAAAAAATTATGGGCCTATAAAAATTTTTTCAAGTCATAATGAGTTATATATCGTTACGCTGAAAAGTTCATATGGTTTTCATATGGGCTTACATATTTTTTATTAAGCGAAAAATACCTTTAAAGTTCGAAGGTGGAGTAAAAAGCCATAGTCCGTACTGCGAGGGTGTGATGGTTGGTGCCGCTTTTTTTCGCCAACTCCGTGGTGTTGTTTTGGATGCAGCACAACGTAGGTCATCCTCAGCATGGAGTTTACTTCTTAGCTTCGATTTTATAAGTAGTAAAGATGAAAAGGTCACTTCACACTGATATATGTCCAAGGAAAAAGCATGAGAATTATCGGCCTACCTTCAGGCATATTTGGATATCGAAGTAATTGCTTGATCCAAAATTGATTTCAAAGTCAGTGTTTGCACAGTCAGATGTGATAAGATCAATGAATTCATCTTGATATCTTTCAGGAACATCTTTGATTTTTGCAGGAAATGGTTTTCTAAGTAAGCTATGGGATAACTGAGGCTTTCTAGAAAATAACGACTAAACTCTTCTTTTAAAGTCTCCAAGTGTGGGATCAGAAAACTGAAAACTGTGGTTGAATGGAACATCAGTCTCATTTTCTTCAACAAATGCATTTAACGTGGCAACGTCAAAATTTCTCTTTTTTATTCTTGACAGCCAAAAAGCAAGCTTCATTAGGAAGGTATTTAGTTATTCTGCAAAATCAAGTATGTTGGAATTTTCTCCCTGAAGTGAAAGATTAAGGGAATTCAGAATTGGGAAGAAATCTACCAAGTATGTAGTTGTTGCCAAATTATTCACGTTACCAAGGAAATTTGAAAGTTCTGTTCTTCCTTGATGAGATAGGAATTCTCTCAACTCAGCATTCTACTCAAAAATCTCTGCAATACTTTGCTTTTTGACAACAACCTTACCTCGGTGTGCAATAGAAGAACTTCATGCTTGGAATCCATTTCTTGTCACAGTTTAGCGAACAAGCGATTGTTCAATGCATTTGACTTTATGAAGTTAACTGTTTTAACAACTCATTGCATAACAGTTATCAAATCTGTTGGCAATGTTTTTGAAGCTAATACTTGACGATGTATAATGCAATAAACTCCAACTGCTTGTGGAGAAACATTCTTTACCATCTGTTGAAACCCAGATCTAAAGCCTAGGATAGACGGTTCACCATCAGTACATATGCCACCAACATTCTCCCACTTGAGTCCATGTTCTTTAAGAAATGATCCTATTTTTCAAATATGTTAATATGAATTAGAGTTTATTTGATATTTTCAAGTTTTTATAAGCAGCAAAAGCCAACATTTAAGTAGCTAGCCCTTATAATTAAAAAATTATTTAAACTAACGGTCGATAGGCATTTCGCCCCAAGGACAAATTGTCTCACAGGCTATTGGTTTCATCCATCTTTGCTTATTATATGTGTAAAATTATTAAAAAATTTTATATTCTTGTTTATTTTATCTCTATTAAATTATTTCAAATTAATCATTTTATCTCTTAATTTTTTAAAATTGTCCAAAATGTCCTATGAAAATAAAGGGGCGAATTGTCCATGAAACAAAATGTCTTATAAAAATAATAGTACATTTTTTACAACTGAAATGTTTTGTCTCGATATTATATTTTTACTATAATAATCTACAAATTTTCTTTAAAAAAGGTATTTGATTATGTACAGTGTTACTTATAAAATTTAACAACCGAACATTATAAAAAATATCTCTGCTCAAATATTAAGCAAATAGAGTATTCTTGATTTTAAACAGAATAGCTAAATTAAAATTTTCAAATGTTACAAAATGTAACAGACATAGTGATAAAGATGAAGTGACTTTTGTTGAAAAAAATTCTTACCGCGAGTCTAACAATATTCATTGATATAAAATTGTAACGATGAAAACTATTTTAATTTAACTCTAAATGCAAATTAGATAGAAGCAATGGTGTAACCAGAAAAAAAGTTGAATAGGCAGGGGGAGGGGGCACAATTTAAAAATAAAAAACGTGAGATAAAAAGAGGGTACATAACAATCTACTGTACAATTGACTGCCCCAGTTAATCATGGCATTAAAAAAAGCAATTTGACCTAACGTATATTCTATCCTTTGTCTTTTAGAATTAGGCCTATATATAACGTCTTAGGACGGAAGCGGCAATGTTCGGGAAAAGCTTACTGAATCCTCTTAATTCATTTATATCAGTCAAATCACTTATAAATCATTATCATTTATAAGGTCTTTGAGACCCCAAGTGGAGTCGCGATCCCAGGTTTGGGAATCCCAAACAGTACAAAACTAAAATGGCCGAACCAAAACAGTCCAAAACAAGAATACCCCATAAACAGAGTTGTCCAAAACCAAAATAGCCAAAACCAAAATGGTCCATTAGAAATTTTAAGGGGGTGGCCAAACTAAGATTACGCTAGCATCATTTGTGCTATGTGCTGCACTGTATGTATGATAATATATAACTGCTAAATTTGTAAAATGTATTTATTGTCAAAGCTTTGCAAAAAAACATAAATTATTCTATTTTATTCTTTTAAAACTAGTTTAAAACTTTACAACAAAAAACTTTTCATTTTTTTCTATTCTTCAAACATATATGTGAAATCATAAATGCTACGAACGTGATGATGTAGACATTTACAAGATGAAGCTTTAAGGGATTTTCTTTCTCAAACTCTCTTTCGCCTGCATGAAATAAGAAAAACTTCACGTTTTAAATTAATGGATGAAACTTAGGTAAACGCTGTAATCAATTTCATTCGTTAGGAGAATCTTAGTGCCTGCCTAGATTGGACTATGTAAACATTTCAAATGTGAAAATAGGTCAGATATTTAGGAAAATGGATGAAAACTGATTTAAGGGAGCTATAGTTATCATCTTAGTTGTAACTAGTCTAAATCAGATACACAATTCCATTGCTAGGAGAACCATCTTCCTATTAAATTTGCCAAGATTGGACTATGTAAACATAGCAGATGTGAAAATAGGTCAGATATTTAGGAAAATGGATGAAAACTAATTTAAGGGAGCTATAGTTATCATCTTAGTTGTAACTAGTCTAAATCAGATACACAATTCCATTGCTAGGAGAACCATCTTCCTATTAAATTTGCCAAGATTAGACTAAACATTGCAAATGTGAAAATAGGTCAGATATTTAGGAAAATTGAGGAAAGCAGAGATTTAAGGGAGCTATAGTTATCATCTTAGTTGTAACCAGTGCCCGCGCTAAAGCTAAATTTTAAGGGTTGGGGGGGCTGCAATGGGGCAAAGAAACACATTTGCAAAAAATTTATTTCCTATATTACTTTATATCCTATATTACTTTGCTGAAAAGCATGAAGTACTTCTGTATAAAAACCTATAGAAATCTCATATTATACATACTCATACACCAGCATTTATATAAGATTATTGTGTACAAATTTTGCTTATTTATTTTTCCTTTAAAAAGTGCATGGGGCAAAATCAAAAATTTTAGGGGGGGGGGGGGGGGGGGTAAAGAAAAAAACGGGGGGGGGGGCACGTGCCCCAAAATTATATAGGTAGCGCGAGCACTGGACTTGTAACTCACCTAAATCGCATATAAGTCCTGTCGATGAAGCTTCATTACAGGTGGGGGGGGGGGGGGGGGTGGGGAGCAAAACAACAAAAAAAAAAATGTTCACTTTTTTTACAAGGTAAATTTACCATCGTATGTTTTCAGCGAATTCTGGTACACCACTTGTATCGAACCAGAAAAAGATTGACATGTGCTAGATTCGAACCCAACCGATTAAATTATCGAGTCTAGCGTTCTAAGTTTTAACCACTCAGACACAGTATTTACAAAGGAATTGAAAAAATACAACAATTAAATAATATATTTAATATATTAATGTTAAAATAATATAAGCCTTTTTTTTTATGTAAGCTCTTTTAGATATTAAAAATTCTTTTTAAACTCAAAAAAACTCTTTCACATACTGCTGTCGCGACACCAAATGTATTACAACCTAAAAATTTAAACAATTTTTATCAGATATCGAAAACATGTACCAGCATACAAACTAAAAACGTTAGAAAAGGCATTTTCATCGAAAAGAATGTAAAGAACACATCTTCAAGAGAATTACGAATAATTGGATCAAATTTTGAAAGTATAAAAGGCTAATAAAAACAGAAGTTGCTTGTAAAAAGTTAAGAAAATCAAAATGAGATCCTAAAAACTTTTAAAATTTTGAGTTCATTATCAAGTGCACCATCGTTAGGATCAATATTGAAAATTGTTAAAAGAGGGAGAAAAATTGATTTTGACTCCAAAAACATTGATGAAGCTTGAATCAATCGGAATATTTGAAAACTTGTTTCATTGAATCTTTGAGAAAAATATGAATAAGAATAATTAATAAATAATTATTTTCCCAAAAAACCTTAATGACAGATCCTAAATGGCAGAATCTTTTGTTCATAAGACTTTCATAAAAAAAGTTTTCGTTTTCTTAAAATGATATATTTAACCCTCGCATGGTTAAATAATGCCGCTGCGGCCCTTGACTAATAAAGAAACGTTAAATGAGTCCCATATCCACTGTTTACTTCAGCTTAGGGATTCTGAAAACTTCATTCAGATGGTTTATCATAGTTTTTTGGAAAAATTGGGACAAATTGTTTGAAATATTATTTTTAAATACGTGTGCTTTTTACATAGTGAAACTTATCTATTTCGACATGAAAACAAAAAGTGTATTTAAAAGTTTTATTTCAATAAAGCACACTTTCAATTTTTGAATTAAAATTATGGAAAACAGCTTAGGCAAACTTTCTTTGCGTGCTTGTTGCAGACATTTTGATGACACTTGTCGCATGTTTGGAAAATTCTACTTTTACAGTTGTAAGAAAAACAAGTCTTTCTTTTTGGACTTTCTGAGGAAGAATCACTTTGTTCTTTTACAAAACCATAGGATTGTAGTATGAGTCTTACTTCTTGAGGTATTTGATTGCTCTGTACAGATATCCTTTCATTAATTCCTGTAATGTGCCTGGTAGACTACATCATTTTTCAAATGAAAAGCCTATTCCACCCCCTAACATTTTTGGATTATTTTTAACTAGTGAATATTTGATGGTTGTAGGTAAAAATGCCCCCGGAAAAAATGCCTCTAGAAAAAATGTCCCCAATTAACAAGTAGGAAAAAATGCCCCCTAATTTATGATTTTCAGGATTTTTTTTAATTATTTTTATTTGGTACCGTTTTGAAAGGCTAAATTTCTAAAATTTCTTAATGTATTTTTTTCTTTATAAAGTTCTTGAAAACAATAGCAAAGGTGCAGATTTATGGGAATGTGTTCTTAAAATCAGTTAAAATATAAATTATATTTAGAAAGTGATCTGATACACACAAAGTCCAAAAATTATTTGACATATCTTTTTTAAAAAGTTTTAATTAATAATTTTTAATTGGGAGCATTTTTTCTGCCCACCATATTCGATATGCAAATTTAATTAAAATATTTTCGCTGGAAGTATAGTATTTAAATTCACCAATTTTGTAAAAAAAAATATAAAGTAGTCTTATAAATTTAGGACTTTAGGTATGCGCTGAATACACTCTATTTTAAAGGATTGCTTGAATATTTGGTCTCCCGTGGTATTTCCAGACCACTAATTTTGAAAATTGCAAGAAAAAATTTCGCCCCCCCTATAATTTTGAGGATGTGCGCCCCTGGTCTCCATCTTGTTGAATGGGATCTTGGGGATCTTGTAATATTTTCCAATTTAATGGTTGTAGATTGACTTCGTCGATGTGTTTTTGAATCTTTTGGGTGAGTGATAGTGTTGACACCCGGAAAAATTTTCCGGTTTTTACTAAATAAAAAAATTTGAACAAAAAATTACAAAAATTTACATGTAAAATTTAAAATCAAGGACTTTTTATAAAACTCAACAAAAAATTACTCAAAAATGTTTTCTGTTTTAAAACAGGATATGGTTGCTTGTACAACAGGTGGAGGGTCAGTAATGTTAACATTTAGAAAACTTATTAACCCTATTCGTTAGCAATGTTTTAATCATGGATTTAATTTGACTATAATGTGTAGTTATGCATGAGAATCTTGATTCTGATCGTTGTGTTGGCAAAAAAATAGTAGAATGATCCAGGAATATAAACAATTGAAAAAAAAGAATGATGATAGAAAAAAAGGAAATACAAATAATGATCATGATTCTGAGAATGATAAAAAAATGTTTAAAAGATTCAAAAAATGACTACCCTTTTTAAAAAGTCAGAAGAAAATAATGGAAAAACAAATTGAATCTGCTTCTTGGTGTTAGAACAACGTGGAACAGTATGCTTCAAATGTTAGAATGTTTTTTATTTTTTAAAGTCAGCATTAAAAAACTCAGGATAATAAATGATAAAGAATGGAATCAAATTGAATTCTTAGTTAAAGAATTGAAACCAATTTAAATTACAATTAAAGGCTTGTCATTTAAATAACCAACTTTATTTGAGACTGAGGCCCCTCATAACGAGTTCTCTTCTTTCTCTTCCTCAATCCGGATCCTTTCTTCCCCATCCTCCTGATCGATTTCTTCTTCGTTCTGTCAATTTTCGTGATTTCTGTGGAGCAGGGAAATCAAAACCAAGGCTCGAGCAAGAAAGCCCTCTATCTGCTGTGTGGTTAACCTTTTCGCGTTGATACTACACTCCTAATTAACGATCGCCCAGGCGAAATGCAGGTAATGATGGGTAAAAGGCGCTTACTAGCTTGATTGACATCGTAGTCAGTCGCAAGATTGATAAAATTGTTTGAAAAAATGGAAGTTAAAAAATATGGTTTTTATAAATGATTAAATTTTACATCCCATTTGAGCGATGATCGGCCTAATGATGCCCTTTATGTAGTCTACTGAATTTACACTTTTTATCGCTTCTGCCGTAAAAGCATAACAAAAATTCTTCACTTTCTTGCAAAGGTGATACTCACTCACTCTCAAATAAAAATTACGTTTATTTGATTGGCAGATTACGCAAATACTGAGATACGTAATCTGTGCGCTAACAACAACACCAAATATTCGATCTTATTATTATTTTTAGTTTTCATTAAAAAATTTTCTGCTTTTTATAGATGACACATGTGATGGAAAAGACACTTATAGATTAGTCAAAGATGCTGGCAGATACAGGTTTCATTTTATTATGCTTTGTACTTTAATAGAATTATTAATCTCCAAAGTTTATCCTATACATAACTAAAAGTACTTTTTTCCCATCCAAAGTTTGAGTAATCGTCTAAGACAGAAGCCTTCAACTTTTAATAAAAGTCCACTTCTTAGTACTGTGAACGCAACCGTATCAACGAGTTTTCAATCTTTTTATCTAAATAAAAAATATCAATTTTTTTTTCTAAATTGATTCATAAATCATCATCCTATTCGTCATAATTATCACCATTTCACGAATACTCAATCCTATCAGCCATATTATGCTGACCACAAAGTTTACCACATCATCATCAAACACATAATATTGCTCATCCTATCATAAAATCAAGCAGATTGTAATCATCATAATCAATCATATATGATCACAATAATTACCATCACCACACTCTTATTCTTTTGAGATGGCCTTTTAGCTCTATCGGTGGTTGGATTAGCTTGAAATTTTATCGCATCCTTTGGAACTTAAATTTGTATCCAAAATTCTTTCCTGACATCTGCCTTTTTATTCAATGATTAGGAATCCTGAGTCGTTGTTAACACAAGAGCTTAAATCATAAAGCGGGGATTTTATTGAGTTTTTTTCCTAGAACAACTGCTATCAGAATTAAAGGATCCGGTTTCAGATTTATCACGTATTGAAGATGAAGAAGATATTTAGCAAATTTCTAATGCAAAATTAGAAAGTCGTTTAATTATAACATCGTCGCTTAAAAATTTCATTTTCAGTTAATCTAAAAGTTAATCTCTTTATAATCCTACCTTTTTGATATACCTAAAAAATCAATGATTAATATGGTGTTTTTCAATGAGATAGAATTTCTTAAAAAGAAAAGTTTTCAATTAGAATTTCCTTGATTTATAGAATAAAATACATTTAAGTAGATTTTAGTTCTAAAAATGAAAAATTAATGGAAAAATATGATCCAAATATCTCATGCTTTAGAAGTATTTTGAGATTATTTGAATTGACAAGAAACTTCTCTTAATTTAGGGAGGATTTATAAAGCGCGTAAGAAATAATGCATTAAATTAATGTAACTCGGTTTTATGAAAAAATGAGATTTTCACACAATATGATTTTAATGGTGGTTTACTTAAATTTCTAAAAAGATAAAATCATCATGATTTCAAATATAAAACCTTATTTGAAGAACATAAGTTAAAAATTTTATATAGCTCATTTTTGGAAATCATTCACTTAATTGTTTTCCAGGAGAAATTATCTTCTTTTCTTTTTGTATGAATTTTAAATTATGTAAAATTTATATGCAATAATAAATATTTAAGTTCTTCATAGTTCACCTTCTGATTTTAATGGTGACCTTTGACTCAATCCTTTAGCCCTTTTATTCGTCCCATCTTTTCCATTTCTTGCGGCATTCAATGCAACTCCTAGCATACACAGAAAAGAGAGAATACTAAGACGTAGTAACATCGTTTGGACTTTATGAGGCACATTTGTCACAAATAATAGTTTATGACTTAGATACTTTAAAATTCCAACAAGAGCTTTGGTTTTGGTGAGAATTGCGAATTTCTCTTTACATGCACTATTTGCCGGGAGAGCAAATCAAATCTAAATAATCTTTAATTATTTTTAAAGTAGTCAAGATTTAGCCCATTTTTATTTTCGTGATAATTATTTAACTTTTTAAAACATAATATTTAATTTGCCGGGTAGCTTGCAATTGCCTGTAAACCAGCTTAAGTGGCGTATGTATGGATGGCGCGTCATACAACCTGCAAACAAAACTATCATGACAAAAAACTAAGAAAAAAGCTTTAAAATATTCCATATATTATCATTAGAAGAAGAAATAGAGTCTAAGCAAGTAAAAGTACCTTACTAATTATTTTAATTTTGAAGACTAATCAACGGCATTTTTTCAAAGTAATTTTTTATATTTAAACATGACAGTTGTCATTTCTTCTGACATTTGCGTCACACTTGTCCATTGGTCTCACACTGATCCATTGGCGTCACACTGTCCCACGATTCTCAGGAAAAGATGTTTGGCTCGTTAAATCATTTATTGATGATGTTCAATCAAAATACACTGTTATTTTCAGCGCAGTTCGACCTATTGATGGAAAGATATTTCCTGTGAAATTCTCTTCAATGTTTACTCCCGTAGGAATTGAATTCTGGGAAAATATAAGACGCGCGATGTTAGAAAATTATGGCAAAGATTATTTTTGCATGATTTCAACTTTTTAAAATAATAATTTCCAAAATTCGCAAATTACGTAAATTAACGAGCTTTTCCTTTTCGATTTACACATATGATATTTTTATTTGTATAAAATTGGCCTCAAAATTTGGTTGGATAATTTTATCTAATTCAATTTTTGAATGCGACTAGATTTTATCCAATATATTTCAATGAAAAAAAACTTTTTGCTATAAATTCGTTATAAACAAATTTTACTATATATAAATTGAATTGACCAAAGGATTTTTATATGGTTAATAATAATTTTCGATTTCCACAGTAGTAAATTGTTAATTTTAATGAAAATTCATTCATAAAGGAAAGTAAACAAATACTCTTCGAAATGGTTAATCTTAACATTTTGTTATTTAAGCTTGTATAAAATTTTTTGATACATTTTTTGAAAGATTTTGACATGTACAAAAAATGTTCATACCTGCTTATTTTTTTGCTTTTAAGTTTGTGAATGAAGTTTTGATTGGAGCTCCTTACACCGTCACTGAAGATCTTGTTAAGCACTTTGACATTTCCGTTGTGTGTCACGGTGAAACATTTGTTCCGAATGATGAAAACAACCTAGATCCTTTTGCCTATCCCAAAAAGCACATCTTTCAGATCGTGAATAGTCACAACAAATTAACGACTTCCAAAGTTTTGGAAAGAATCATACAAAACAGGTAACACGCGCATATGTTCTTCAGAAGTGTCATCATATTTGATTGACGTGGCGAGTCTTGTTCAAAGGGGTCATTGCGAATTTTTTCAATTAAGCTTTTGCGTACGATATATAGCCGAGGTGGCATGAAACCGCTTTCAAAAAATTTTTATATTTCAAAAAGCTTCATGCTATTTAATTTGCGAAAAAAATGTTAAATTTAAAATTGAACTAGCTATTTTCCCATGCTAGAATAAAATAAGGAAAAAAAAAGTGTAACAATTTTAAATTGTAAAGACAAAACAACTTCATAATTTAAACAATTGTGTTAAAGCAGTTTGCAATAGTTCTCTTAGATGTTGATTGGGTTTCCCTTTAAAATATGTGCAATAATCGTGTAATTTATTGTAAATATTTGTCTAAAATTTTAATTGTGTCAAGAGACTATGTATTTGTGCTCAAATGGATCATTGGTGAACGTGTGGGAGGATATTTTGTTAAAAAAGTCACTCTGATGCACAAAACTCTTTCAATGTTGCTGCCACTAAAGCAGGCTTATTTCATTAAAGTCGCAAAAAAACAAGTTAATCTCTGAAACAACTATTTATGAGGTTATTTTAGATGAATTGTTTGAATTCTTTATTCACTATTTATCAATGGATTAATATTTTCAGATCGATTCAATCTTGATAAAAAGAACGCAATATCAAGTTTTCTGCTTTCGATCTTTTGACGTATGGCGATTTTGGATTACCTGTAAATGATGAAGGACCGTCAACCCAAAAATACGTCGAACGAATTTATTAATACAATACTAGGCATGATTTATAAAAGTTGTGGGTGTGGGACATTTGGGAGCCGAATTTTTCGTTGTTCTTGTTGGCCGCCGAATTACGCTATCTCAATATCACTCTAACTGGTAACTCCAAAACACATTTTTATTTGAAAGTGAGTGAACACTTTTCTATCCCATATATTGCCCACATTGTTAAGGTTGGCCCCCAGATTATTCGATCTCATCATTATTAGCGTCGTTCACACTCAAGCTGTTTTTCGTCAACATGTTTGCAAATGTATGTATACGTATAGTTAAGAAATTGTTATCTTTTAATTCATAATAAAGATGATTGGATAAATTGGAAAAACATAAATGATAAAAATTATTATTAAACAGTTTAGTATAAAATTTAGTTTAATACTAATTAAAGCATTATAAACATCATCTGTATAAGCTGAATACTTCATTCTACTAAATGCATTATTTTCTTTTGAGTGCTTAAAATACTACTAATTGTAAAAGTGATGTGATGAATGATATACGCATTTGCAATAAAAAAATGCAAGCGATAGAAGATATGGTTGGTTGGTTGGAGATATCAAAGCACTTTCAGACGTAAGGCTATATGCTCGCATTATTCTTAAGATGGTTAATCACAATTTTTGTAAATTTGTTTTTAGAGTTGGGAGCCTTGGGGATCGAACCCCTGACCTTAAACTGTTAAGCTGAGAGGTACACCCTAACAACCATTGAGGCTCAGGAGATATGGTAGTGGAGTGTAACAATAAATATTTGTGCAGCAACGTGAAGTGATGAAGGAAAATAAATTCTCTAAGACTTTGGCAAAGATTTATGATCTTTATGAAAATGTGCAGTTTTTCTCCGTGTTCAGTGTTTCTCCTACACCCAAATTTGACGTAAATACTTTATTTGATTTGATACAATTTCTTTCCTTCTGTTCTCAAGTTTTTTTTACCTGTATGTCTCCACCTATAAAAATCGTTCTCGTCTAAAGCTAAATTTGAAAAAGAAATTACGTCTGATTAAAGATGCCTCTTCAAAGCCCAAACTTCCATTGAAATACCTCAGCAAAAAGTATGGTGAGTACCGTATCAGAAATCTTGAAAAAACAAAATTCCTATTCATCTCATTTCGAAAATTATGTTCACGAGAACAAAAAAAATGATTTCTTAATATCTAAATATGAAGAAATCAATAATATTACATGGACGTGGTTTCAGAAAGCAAGGGCGAAAAAGATCATTATTTCTGGTCCTATAATTTGTGATAACGCCTTAAATTACGCAAAAAAAATAGGCTTCACCGAATTCAAAGCATCCACAGATTGTTTAGGAACTTCTAAAGACCGTCTAACTATAATGCTTACTTTTAATCAAACAGGTGAAAAACTAACCCTAACCCTCTCCATTGGTAATAGGGAAAGTTCAATGATCTTCCAGTGAGATGGGAACATAATAAAAATGAGTGGATGACGTCTAAAATTTTTGTTCAATGAGTTAAAACACTTGATAAGGATATGAAGAGACAACAAAGAAACATTTTGCTGTTTCTTGATAACGCCCAATTTTGATAGAACTTGATAATGTAAAGTTAAAGATTTTACCTTCAAATACCGCCTCATGTTTGCAGGCGTTAGATCACGGAATTATTCGCTCTTTTAAAGTAAATTACCGAAAGCAATATTGCAAAAATGGAAAGTTTTCAGAATGCAAATGTTTTTGAAAAAACAGTCATTGTTTTAGATGACATCTTTTGGATCAAGGAAGCATGGAATAGAAACTTCAACCATTACTTCGTGCTTCTATCTAGTTTTGTCAAAATTGATCAAACTAGTGAAAATAGTTTTGTCAAATTTGGAAAAGGAAGAAGAAGAGAAGGATCTCTCAACATTAGTATCACTGATACTGATTTAGATTTGCAAGAATATATTAATATTGACAAAAATATTTACATTGAAAATGATTCCTCTGATTGGAAAGAAGTTATCTTGCAAGAGCATTTAGAAAAGGAAAATTCATCGGCTTCAAGCTTAAGTAGCCAGGATACTACCACGGAAAGTTCTATCACTATTCAAGATGTGGTTTCAATGATGCATGCTGTGAAAAAATTTGCTTTGAATACATCAAAAACAACAATGTACGAAGCTGCTTCTAAAATTTTACAAGAAGCCGAATTAGAGTTGATTAAGAAGAAACTCATCTTCAAAGAAACAACTTTGAACAAATATTTTTTTTAAATATCTTCACACTTCAATAAAAATTATCACACACTATTTACTATTTCTATAGGTCAATGTGTGAGTATAATGGAGTGTTTATAACCAGAAAGTAGTTTGCACCGGCTTTGAGCAGAATCGTGGGAAGTGGAGATCTAATTAGGACGTTCGAACGTTGATTTGAGTAAATTCACAACTGTACTCACTCTCTCAACCTAGACTTCTATAAAACCGAAAAAAATTGTTTGTTTACTTCAACTTCGGTTCAGACAAGTTTAACTGTACCTCATACGATGTTACAAAAGTTAGTACCTATATTTTTGGAATTTGCACGATATTAAATAAAATATTTGTCAAATAATAATCAATATAAAAAATATTTTTTCGCTTCGCTCGAAAACGACCATGGGACCGGCTAGTTATTATATATTACATAAACATTTCAATCAATCCTATCGTTTTCATGAAATAAAACTGCAATTTCAAAATTATGTGTTTTGAACTTTTATGTAGAATTTTTGGAATGTTGCTGTTAATATGTATGTAAAATATTTTTTGAAAATTTTTATTCTAAGTATGTTTTTTTAGCATTTTACGATTTATACATTTAAATATATAAAAAGGTGTGACAAGTTGTCTCCCCGGAGGTCTTGCCAGACCTCTGATACCATTTCACGTTGAATTCGTCGTTTTTCACTTTGAATTCGCCATTTTTGACTTTGAATTCATACTCATATTTTTTCAATTAAATATTTTTATTTCAAATTAGTATGTCAAGAAAAATTAATATCAAAAATTTTACTTAAAGTAAAAATAAACTTTTTTGATAAAAATGCTTATAAAAGTTGACAATTTACTCAGTTAAAACTGCCTTAAAGTTAGTTTTTTACTTATAAAAATGGAAAATTTTTAAAAATTATTTTCCCAAATTAATAAACGTCATTAAATTAAATTCCCCTCTACAATAAATTAAACAAAACTTGTCTGGAATAATGATCAAAATTAGTTAGTTTTATTATCTTAGTTTTTTTTTACAAAAAGTCTTTTGAATTAACATACTAATTTGAAATAAAAATATATTAATTGAAAAAATATGAGGACGAATTCAAAGTAAAAAGGACGAATTTAATGTGAAAATGGTATATAAACACGACCAGCAAACATAGGCGTTACGAAGAGTGTTGATCTCTGTTTACACAATTGGTATTTATCATCATCTAAATCAAAGTGTAATTTGGACAAAGCGCAAAAGCCATATTATGAAAAAGGGATAAAAAATTTACCTCTTGCACTCATCCACTTTTTTACAGAGTTGTCATGATCGAGTTCCAATTTTCTTAAAACCTTTTTCAAGCTTTATGTACCTGACAAATTTAAAACTTATCAAATTCTTTTATTTATTCGGATTTGACATTTACAGCTTCAAATTCTTTAATTTGCTAAAATTTCAAAGTAAAAAATCATGATTTGAAGCAAGTTACATTATTTAGATTTAGATGCGATGTTTTTTATACCTATAGTAAGGGATCATCATGAGGCGTGGAGAAAAATAGCTTGCAAGCCACTGCTTTAAATGAACAATATTAAAAATAATAAAAATTATAAAGTATACTATTTAACGAACATATGGAGTATTTATTGGCAAGATTAGATAAAGCAAACAAAACCTGATCATGTTGGAATAGGATCTTTGCGTTTTTTAAATATCGTTTTTTTTACTCCGATATAATTTTACGGTAGGAAAAAATTAAAATACGGAATTTCTTTTCGAACGTTAACGTAGGCCACGGGAAGTATTAACATACGCGAATAATGTGAGAGGAACTGAAGTTTTATTCATCATTAAAAAAAATCTTTTATTTTTTTGGATTTTATGTATAGCAGCAGCATTGTCCACAATAAAGCAAACAACGTTATCATTTTCAGGTAGCTGTTTCAAAAGTTCTTCTAAAAAATAAAAGAATTTCAGAGTTGAGGGAACAGTTATATGTTTTATAATGTAAAACTTTAGTAGAGTTAATTGCTAAGAGAAGCGTAGTGTTCTTGAATCTTTTGTTAGGTATAACAGTTATAGCTCTTTTACCTTTCTTTGACCTCGCATATGATCTCGTAGGATGAAAGTTAAAAACCGATCGATCTAAAAATATATACAAGATGTGTTTTTTTGGAGCATTTCTTGTCATGGAGAAAGCGTATTCTTGCATTAAGTTCCGTCCACGTTGACAGCTTCAATTTCCGTGCAAGACTATTTTACTATTTTAAATGCAATTTTGGTTTTATTCACGAGTTGATTTGTGAAACTAGAATAGTAAAATTTGATTCAAAGTTATATTTGTCTTTTAGCTTCTCTTTTTTTCCTGTAATGTGATTGTAGGCATCTCTTTGACGAGTTTCTCGATATAATTGATTTTTCTTCATCAAAAGAACTCACTTTATGCCCTCCATGTTTTTTAAATACTCCATCATTTTCACTGTTACGATAAAGTATAGACTTGGCTGATGAGTGTTTTAAAAATAAAATCTCTCTTCTGTCTTTTGAAAATGATCCATCCACTCCAACAGTCTTCCAAATGATGATAAAAGATAACATTTTTTCAGGAAAGAATAATTCCTTCTCCCTAAAGATTGAAGATGAATTTATTTTCAATTCCAATTCTTTACCCTCGTTACCCCTTCGTTTAGAATCACACTCAGCCCCTTCGGGTCCAAATGGACCCCACGCAAAAATATAGTAATTCATTCCCAATACTTTATCATTTTGAGATGAAAACAAAAAATTATTTGTTCTAGGGACCAAATGGACCCTAAGGGGTTGTATGTTACTTTTTTTACAACATACAAAATAATAGCCGAAGAAAAAAATAAAATATGTAAAAATTTAAAGAGCAGTATAATAGTAAAAGTGACAAAAAATAAATTATGAACATAGCCTGGTTGCTAATATATGAGCAACTAATTTTTCATATGGGTCCAAATGGACCCGAAGGGGTAATAAGGGTTAATAAAAATTTTTGAAAACTCTCAAAATTACTTTTTTTATTTGTTAACATATTTTTTTCTGTTTTTAATAGAGAAGTAGAATTCATAAAGATTGAATATATAATCTCTCTAAAATAAAAGATAGATTTTAATATATACCAAATTAAGGTCTTGGCTTTAACTAATCAATGTAAAAATGAGTATAGTAAAAAAACTTGATAACTTATCAAATGAAACTAATGTGCTTTGCTATTGAAACAGTAAACTTACTTTATGCCTAGTAGAATAATAACAGTCATCAGGGAAAATACTAAAAAGTTACAAGAGGAAAAGTAGTAATTTTTATTATAACTATAGTAAAGTTATTTTATAGCTTGTAAAGTAAAAATAGTGAATTTTACTATTACTATAGTAATTTTAGGGACAGTAAATTTACTGTATAATTTAGTACCCATAACTAGTTTCTTCCAACATTAAGTCTGGGCATTTTTTCAGTTGAAATACTTTCCCGCATTTTAAGCGAGAAAAAGATAATAAAATTGAGGGATATTTTATGTGATTTGTAAAATCAAAGAGACAAAAAGATCAAAACACTAACTGCCGCTTTATATATACTTCACTTAATCGGACAGATACGAATACGTTCGTAAATTTCACTTTTTACATATCTTTGTCAAAAGTGTGCTTTTTGTAAAAAATCCTAATTATTTTTGAATAACTTTTGAAGAATTATGACACAAATTGAGATGTGTTTATAATTACATATATTTTTATTTCTACATTAAAGATAAATTCGAATATGTAGCTTTTATAGCGTTTTTATACTCATAAAATATGAATTCTACTGGAGTTTGTTCTAAAAACACATTTTAATACGCTATAAACCCTATAATTTATGTAATATAAGAATAGTTACAAGTGTTTCGCTTTGATTAATTGCTATTTCAATGATTGTTTGGTATAAATCAGTACAAAAGCTAAATAATTCATGACAAAATGTAATTCAAAACGCAATCAATCTATAATGTTTCTCTAATCAAAAACTTGCAACACACTTTGATTTTGAAATGGCATATTTGCTTGATAATTGAATATGTTCTCAGCTCTAATTGCAAAAGAAGAAGAGTCCAGAAAGGAAATAAGTATTATCGATTTAGTAGAACTAGCCGGTCCCATGGTCGTTTCTCGCTTCACTCCAAACATAAGATCATTGGTAGAGTGTTTTTTTCGAGCGAAGCGATAAAAAAGTTGATAAAAAAATTTCATTGTAGAAAAATACACTGAAAAGATAGAAATATGCTAAAAATTAATAACTCATCATCACACCATTGTACATTAACATGAAATTAACCAACCAGATGCGAGTTCGTCATACAGCACAAAAATACACAGAAAACATACAACTATGCTATAACTCATCACACCATAGAAAAATAGACACAAAACATATAAATAATTTCAACCAATCAGAATTCTTCCAGCGACACACACACTTGCGCATTATTATATAGAAGACTTAATTTTTTGTGGTGTGATGAGATGCAGCCAAAAGATGCATGCAGATTGCAGAAGTTATAATGTTCAGCGCGTGTTTTGATTGGTTGTTAGCAAATAGTTGATTGAAAAACAATAAGCCAATCAAATTAAAGAGAAAATATAATATTGCCATGTATGTTATTTTCATTCATTTTTTCAAATTGAATGATACAAAATGTTCTACGGGACTGACAAGTCAAAATAATAAAGGAGGTCTCGGAACAAGAAATAATTCCGTATAGTCTCGGAACAGAATAGGACTATTGCATGACCTACATGTCGTAAGAGGCGACTAAAAACACTAAATAATTCCGTATAGTCTCGGAACAGAATAGGACTATTGCATGACCTGCATGTCGTAAGAGGCGACTAAAAACATTAAATAATTCCGTATAGTCTCGGAACAGAATAGGACTATTGCATGACCTGCATGTCGTAAGAGGCGACTAAAAACATGAAATAATTCCGTATAGTCTCGGAACAGAATAGGACTATTGCATGACCTGCATGTCGTAAGAGGCGACTAAAAACATGAAATAATTCCCTATAGTCTCGGAACAGAATAGGACTATTGCATGACCTGCATGTCGTAAGAGGCGACTAAAAACATGAAATAATTCCGTATAGTCTCGGAACAGAATAGGACTATTGCATGACCTGCATGTCGTAAGAGGCGACTAAAAACATGAAATAATTCCGTATAGTCTCGGAACAGAATAGGACTATTGCATGACCTGCATGTCGTAAGAGGCGACTAAAAACACTAAATAATTCCGTATAGTCTCGGAACAGAATAGGACTATTGCATGACCTGCATGTCGTAAGAGGCGACTAAAAACATGAAATAATTCCGTATAGTCTCGGAACAGAATAGGACTATTGCATGACCTGCATGTCGTAAGAGGCGACTAAAAACATGAAATAATTCCGTATAGTCTCGGAACAGAATAGGACTATTGCATGACCTGCATGTCGTAAGAGGCGACTAAAAACATGAAATAATTCCGTATAGTCTCGGAACAGAATAGGACTATTGCATGACCTGCATGTCGTAAGAGGCGACTAAAAACATGAAATAATTCCGTATAGTCTCGGAACAGAATAGGACTATTGCATGACCTGCATGTCGTAAGAGGCGACTAAAAACACTAAATAATTCCGTATAGTCTCGGAACAGAATAGGACTATTGCATGACCTGCATGTCGTAAGAGGCGACTAAAAACATGAAATAATTCCGTATAGTCTCGGAACAGAATAGGACTATTGCATGACCTGCATGTCGTAAGAGGCGACTAAAAACATGAAATAATTCCGTATAGTCTCGGAACAGAATAGGACTATTGCATGACCTGCATGTCGTAAGAGGCGACTAAAAACATGAAATAATTCCGTATAGTCTCGGAACAGAATAGGACTATTGCATGACCTGCATGTCGTAAGAGGCGACTAAAAACATGAAATAATTCCGTATAGTCTCGGAACAGAATAGGACTATTGCATGACCTGCATGTCGTAAGAGGCGACTAAAAACACTAAATAATTCCGTATAGTCTCGGAACAGAATAGGACTATTGCATGACCTGCATGTCGTAAGAGGCGACTAAAAACATGAAATAATTCCGTATAGTCTCGGAACAGAATAGGACTATTGCATGACCTGCATGTCGTAAGAGGCGACTAAAAACATGAAATAATTCCGTATAGTCTCGGAACAGAATAGGACTATTGCATGACCTGCATGTCGTAAGAGGCGACTAAAAACATGAAATAATTCCGTATAGTCTCGGAACAGAATAGGACTATTGCATGACCTGCATGTCGTAAGAGGCGACTAAAAACATGAAATAATTCCGTATAGTCTCGGAACAGAATAGGACTATTGCATGACCTGCATGTCGTAAGAGGCGACTAAAAACATGAAATAATTCCGTATAGTCTCGGAACAGAATAGGACTATTGCATGACCTGCATGTCGTAAGAGGCGACTAAAAACATGAAATAATTCCGTATAGTCTCGGAACAGAATAGGACTATTGCATGACCTGCATGTCGTAAGAGGCGACTAAAAACATGAAATAATTCCGTATAGTCTCGGAACAGAATAGGACTATTGCATGACCTGCATGTCGTAAGAGGCGACTAAAAACATGAAATAATTCCGTATAGTCTCGGAACAGAATAGGACTATTGCATGACCTGCATGTCGTAAGAGGCGACTAAAAACATGAAATAATTCCGTATAGTCTCGGAACAGAATAGGACTATTGCATGACCTGCATGTCGTAAGAGGCGACTAAAAACATGAAATAATTCCGTATAGTCTCGGAACAGAATAGGACTATTGCATGACCTGCATGTCGTAAGAGGCGACTAAAAACATGAAATAATTCCGTATAGTCTCGGAACAGAATAGGACTATTGCATGACCTGCATGTCGTAAGAGGCGACTAAAAACATGAAATAATTCCGTATAGTCTCGGAACAGAATAGGACTATTGCATGACCTGCATGTCGTAAGAGGCGACTAAAAACACTAAATAATTCCGTATAGTCTCGGAACAGAATAGGACTATTGCATGACCTGCATGTCGTAAGAGGCGACTAAAAACATGAAATAATTCCGTATAGTCTCAGAACAGAATAGGACTATTGCATGACCTGCATGTCGTAAGAGGCGACTAAAAACATGAAATAATTCCGTATAGTCTCGGAACAGAATAGGACTATTGCATGACCTGCATGTCGTAAGAGGCGACTAAACACATGAAATAATTCCGTATAGTCTCGGAACAGAATAGGACTATTGCATGACCTGCATGTCGTAAGAGGCGACTAAAAACACTAAATAATTCCGTATAGTCTCGGAACAGAATAGGACTATTGCATGACCTGCATGTCGTAAGAGGCGACTAAAAACATGAAATAATTCCGTATAGTCTCGGAACAGAATAGGACTATTGCATGACCTGCATGTCGTAAGAGGCGACTAAAAACATGAAATAATTCCGTATAGTCTCGGAACAGAATAGGACTATTGCATGACCTGCATGTCGTAAGAGGCGACTAAAAACACTAAATAATTCCGTATAGTCTCGGAACAGAATAGGACTATTGCATCACCTGCATGTCGTAAGAGGCGACTAAACACATGAAATAATTCAGTATAGTCTCGGAACAGAATAGGACTATTGCATGACCTGCATGTCGTAAGAGGCGACTAAACACATGAAATAATTCCGTATAGTCTCGGAACAGAATAGGACTATTGCATGACCTGCATGTCGTAAGAGGCGACTAAAAACATGAAATAATTCCGTATAGTCTCGGAACAGAATAGGACTATTGCATGACCTGCATGTCGTAAGAGGCGACTAAAAACATGAAATAATTCCGTATAGTCTCGGAACAGAATAGGACTATTGCATGACCTGCATGTCGTAAGAGGCGACTAAAAACATGAAATAATTCCGTATAGTCTCGGAACAGAATAGGACTATTGCATGACCTGCATGTCGTAAGAGGCGACTAAAAACACTAAATAATTCCGTATAGTCTCGGAACAGAATAGGACTATTGCATGACCTGCATGTCGTAAGAGGCGACTAAAAACATGAAATAATTCCGTATAGTCTCGGAACAGAATAGGACTATTGCATGACCTGCATGTCGTAAGAGGCGACTAAAAACACTAAATAATTCCGTATAGTCTCGGAACAGAATAGGACTATTGCATGACCTGCATGTCGTAAGAGGCGACTAAAAACATGAAATAATTCCGTATAGTCTCGGAACAGAATAGGACTATTGCATGACCTGCATGTCGTAAGAGGCGACTAAAAACACTAAATAATTCCGTATAGTCTCGGAACAGAATAGGACTATTGCATGACCTGCATGTCGTAAGAGGCGACTAAAAACATGAAATAATTCCGTATAGTCTCGGAACAGAATAGGACTATTGCATGACCTGCATGTCGTAAGAGGCGACTAAAAACATGAAATAATTCCGTATAGTCTCGGAACAGAATAGGACTATTGCATGACCTGCATGTCGTAAGAGGCGACTAAAAACACTAAATAATTCCGTATAGTCTCGGAACAGAATAGGACTATTGCATGACCTGCATGTCGTAAGAGGCGACTAAAAACATGAAATAATTCCGTATAGTCTCGGAACAGAATAGGACTATTGCATGACCTGCATGTCGTAAGAGGCGACTAAAAACATGAAATAATTCCGTATAGTCTCGGAACAGAATAGGACTATTGCATGACCTGCATGTCGTAAGAGGCGACTAAAAACATGAAATAATTCCGTATAGTCTCGGAACAGAATAGGACTATTGCATGACCTGCATGTCGTAAGAGGCGACTAAAAACATGAAATAATTCCGTATAGTCTCGGAACAGAACAGGACTATTGCATGACCTGCATGTCGTAAGAGACGACTAAAAACATGAAATAATTCCGTATAGTCTCGGAACAGAATAGGACTATTGCATGACCTGCATGTCGTAAGAGGCGACTAAAAACATGAAATAATTCCGTATAGTCTCGGAACAGAATAGGACTATTGCATGACCTGCATGTCGTAAGAGACGACTAAAAACATGAAATAATTCCGTATAGTCTCGGAACAGAATAGGACTATTGCATGACCTGCATGTCGTAAGAGACGACTAAAAACATGAAATAATTCCGTATAGTCTCGGAACAGAATAGGACTATTGCATGACCTGCATGTCGTAAGAGGCGACTAAAAACATGAAATAATTCCGTATAGTCTCGGAACAGAATAGGACTATTGCATGACCTGCATGTCGTAAGAGACGACTAAAAACATGAAATAATTCCGTATAGTCTCGGAACAGAATAGGACTATTGCATGACCTGCATGTCGTAAGAGGCGACTAAAAACACTAAATAATTCCGTATAGTCTCGGAACAGAATAGGACTATTGCATGACCTGCATGTCGTAAGAGGCGACTAAAAACATGAAATAATTCCGTATAGTCTCGGAACAGAATAGGACTATTGCATGACCTGCATGTCGTAAGAGGCGACTAAAAACATAAAATAATTCCGTATAGTCTCGGAACAGAATAGGACTATTGCATGACCTGCATGTCGTAAGAGGCGACTAAAAACATGAAATAATTCCGTATAGTCTCGGAACAGAATAGGACTATTGCATGACCTGCATGTCGTAAGAGGCGACTAAAAACATGAAATAATTCCGTATAGTCTCGGAACAGAATAGGACAATTGCATGACCTGCATGTCGTAAGAGGCGACTAAAAACATGAAATAATTCCGTATAGTCTCGGAACAGAATAGGACTATTGCATGACCTGCATGTCGTAAGAGGCGACTAAAAACATGAAATAATTCCGTATAGTCTCGGAACAGAATAGGACTATTGCATGACCTGCATGTCGTAAGAGACGACTAAAAACATGAAATAATTCCGTATAGTCTCGGAACAGAATAGGACTATTGCATGACCTGCATGTCGTAAGAGACGACTAAAAACATGAAATAATTCCGTATAGTCTCGGAACAGAATAGGACTATTGCATGACCTGCATGTCGTAAGAGGCGACTAAAAACATGAAATAATTCCGTATAGTCTCGGAACAGAATAGGACTATTGCATGACCTGCATGTCGTAAGAGGCGACTAAAAACATGAAATAATTCCGTATAGTCTCGGAACAGAATAGGACTATTGCATGACCTGCATGTCGTAAGAGGCGACTAAAAACATGAAATAATTCCGTATAGTCTCGGAACAGAATAGGACTATTGCATGACCTGCATGTCGTAAGAGGCGACTAAAAACATGAAATAATTCCGTATAGACTCGGAACAGAATAGGACTATTGCATGACCTGCATGTCGTAAGAGGCGACTAAAAACATGAAATAATTCCGTATAGTCTCGGAACAGAATAGGACTATTGCATGACCTGCATGTCGTAAGAGGCGACTAAAAACATGAAATAATTCCGTATAGTCTCGGAACAGAATAGGACTATTGCATGACCTGCATGTCGTAAGAGACGACTAAAAACATGAAATAATTCCGTATAGTCTCGGAACAGAATAGGACTATTGCATGACCTGCATGTCGTAAGAGACGACTAAAAACATGAAATAATTCCGTATAGTCTCGGAACAGAATAGGACTATTGCATGACCTACATGTCGTAAGAGACGACTAAAAACATGAAATAATTCCGTATAGTCTCGGAACAGAATAGGACTATTGCATGACCTGCATGTCGTAAGAGGCGACTAAAAACATGAAATAATTCCGTATAGTCTCGGAACAGAATAGGACTATTGCATGACCTGCATGTCGTAAGAGGCGACTAAAAACATGAAATAATTCCGTATAGTCTCGGAACAGAATAGGACTATTGCATGACCTGCATGTCGTAAGAGGCGACTAAAAACATGAAATAATTCCGTATAGTCTCGGAACAGAATAGGACTATTGCATGACCTGCATGTCGTAAGAGGCGACTAAAAACACTAAATAATCTATATTATAATAAGCTAGCGTGTGTGTGTGTGTCGCTGGAAGCATTTTGATTGGTTGAAATTATATATATATATATGTTTTGTGTGTATTTTTATATGGTGTGATGAGTTTATGTGTGCGTATGTGTTTGAAGCATTCTGATTGGTTGAAATTATATGTTTTATGTGTATTTTTATATGTGTGATGAGTTCATATATCTGTAGTGTGAGTGTCGCTTGAAGCATTCTGATTGGTTGAAATATCTTTTGTATGTATTATTATATGGTGTAATAGAAAAATACACAGAAAAGATACAAATATGCTAAAAACTGACCACCATACCATATAACACTATTAGCAAATCAAAATACACACTACTCATAATCCTATGTTTCGAGCGTAGCCTAAACAATAAAAAACTAGCCGCTCCCGTGGTCGTTTCAAACGAAGCGAATTTTAATTAGCAACTCAAAATACACATTACCCAGAATCCTATGTTTCGAGCGCAGCGAGAAACGACCACGGGACCGGCTAGTTTATTTATATTGTCTGCTTTAATTTATTTTTAATGATAATCTAATTTGCTAATCCGTTATTTTAAAATATAATTAAAGCTCTTCTAGATTTTATATAGTAATCTATATTATAATAAGCTAGCGTGTGTGTGTGTGTGTGTCTGTGTGTCGCTGGAAGCATTCTGATTGGTTGAATTTATTTATATATGTGTTTTGTGTGTGTTTTTATATGGTGTGATGAGTTTATATGCGTGTTTGTCGCTTGAAGCATTCTGATTGGTTGAAATTATTATATGTTTTGTATGTATTTTTATATGTGTGATGAGTTCATATATCTGTAGTGTGAGGGTTGCTTGAAGCATTCTGATTGGTTGAAATATCTTTTGTATGTATTTTATATATCTGTAGTGTGAGTGTCGCTTGAAGCATTCTGATTGGTTGAAATATCTTTTGTATGTATTTTTATATGGTGTAATAGAAAAATACACAGAAAAGGTACAAATATTCTAAAAACTGACCACCACACCATATAACACTATTAGCAACTCAAAATACACACTACCCAGAATCCTATGTTTCGAGCGCAGCCTAAACAATAAAAACTAGCCGGTCCCGTGGTCGTTTTGAGCGAAGCGAATTTGAATTAGCAACTCAATATACACACTACCCAGAATCCTATGTTTCGAGCGCAGCGAGAAACACTGTTTCGAGCGAAGCGAGAAACGACCACGGGACCGGCTAGTTTTTTTTGTTTAGGATACGCTTGAAAAATAGGATTCTTGGTAGTTGTAATTCACACAATCAACTTTTATTGTTTTGTAATCTATATTATCTATATTATAATAAGCTAATGGTCATATATGGTTTAGTTGTGAGTTATTTGTTTTTAAATACACACAAAACATATAATAATTTGAACCAATTAGAATGCTTCAAACACATAGATAGACAAAACGTATATAGATAAATAATTTCAACCAATCAGAATGCTTCCAGCGACACACAGACACACACACACACACACGCTAGCTTATTATAATATAGATTACATAATAATGATAATCTAATTTGCTAATCCGTTATTTTAAAATATAATTAAAGCTCTTCTAGATTTTATATAGTAATCTATATTATAATAAGCTAGCGTGTGTGTGTGTGTGTGTCTGTGTGTCGCTGGAAGCATTCTGATTGGTTGAAATTATTAAATGTTTTGTGTGTATTTTTATATGGTGTGATGAGTTTATATGTGTGTATGTGTTTGAAGCATTCTGATTGGTTGAAATTATTATATGTTCTATGTGTATTTTTATATGTGTGATGAGTTCATATATCTGTATTGTGAGTGTCGCTTGAAGCATTCTGATTGGTTGAAATATCTTTTGTATGTATTTTTATATGGTGTAATAGAAAAATACACAGAAAAGATACAAATATTCTAAAAACTGACCACCATACCATATAACACTTTTAGCAACTCAAAATACACATTACCCAGAATCCTATGTTTCGAGCGTAGTCTAAACAAAAAAAAACTAGCCGGTCCCGTGGTCGTTTTGAGCGAAGCGAATTTTAGTTAGCAACTCAATATACACACTACCCAGAATCCTATGTTTCGAGCGCAGCGAGAAACACTGTTTCGAGCGAAGCGAGAAACGACCACGGGACCGGCTAGTCTATATTATAATAAGCTAGCGTCTGTGTGTCGCTGGAAGCATTCTCATTGGTTGAATTTATGTGTGTTTTGTGTGTATTTTTATATAGTGTGATGAGTTGTTTGTGTGTTTGTCTATTGAAGCATTCTGATTGGTTGAAATTATTATATGTTTTGTATGTATTTTTATATGTGTGATGAGTTAATATATCTGTAGTGTGAGTGTCTCTTGAAGCATTCTGATTGGTTGAAATATCTTTTTTATGTATTTTTATATCGTGTAATAGAAAAATACACAGAAAAGATACAAATATTCTAATAACTGATCACCATACCATATAACACTATTAGCAACTCAAAATACACATTACCCAGAATCCTATGTTTTGAGCGTAGCCTAAACAAAAAAAACTAGCCGGTCCCGTGGTCTTTCGAGCGAAGCGAATTTGAATTAGCAACTCAATATACACACTACCCAGAATCCTATGTTTCGAGCGCAGCGAGAAACACTGTTTCGAGCGAAGCGAGAAACGACCACGGGACCGGCTAGTTCCGTATAGTCTCGGAACAGAATAGGACTATTGCATGACCTGCATGTCGTAAGAGGCGACTAAAAACATGAAATAATTCCGTATAGTCTCGGAACAGAATAGGACAATTGCATGACCTGCATGTCGTAAGAGGCGACTAAAAACATGAAATAATTCCGTATAGTCTCGGAACAGAATAGGACTATTGCATGACCTGCATGTCGTAAGAGGCGACTAAAAACATGAAATAATTCCGTATAGTCTCGGAACAGAATAGGACTATTGCATGACCTGCATGTCGTAAGAGGCGACTAAAAACATGAAATAATTCCGTATAGTCTCGGAACAGAATAGGACTATTGCATGACCTGCATGTCGTAAGAGGCGACTAAAAACATGAAATAATTCCGTATAGTCTCGGAACAGAATAGGACTATTGCATGACCTGCATGTCGTAAGAGGCGACTAAAAACATGAAATAATTCCGTATAGTCTCGGAACAGAATAGGACTATTGCATGACCTGCATGTCGTAAGAGGCGACTAAAAACATGAAATAATTCCGTATAGTCTCGGAACAGAATAGGACTATTGCATGACCTGCATGTCGTAAGAGGCGACTAAAAACACTAAATAATTCCGTATAGTCTCGGAACAGAATAGGACTATTGCATGACCTGCATGTCGTAAGAGGCGACTAAAAACATGAAATAATTCCGTATAGTCTCGGAACAGAATAGGACTATTGCATGACCTGCATGTCGTAAGAGGCGACTAAAAACACTAAATAATTCCGTATAGTCTCGGAACAGAATAGGACTATTGCATGACCTGCATGTCGTAAGAGGCGACTAAAAACATGAAATAATTCCGTATAGTCTCGGAACAGAATAGGACTATTGCATGACCTGCATGTCGTAAGAGGCGACTAAAAACACTAAATAATTCCGTATAGTCTCGGAACAGAATAGGACTATTGCATGACCTGCATGTCGTAAGAGGCGACTAAAAACATGAAATAATTCCGTATAGTCTCGGAACAGAATAGGACTATTGCATGACCTGCATGTCGTAAGAGACGACTAAAAACATGAAATAATTCCGTATAGTCTCTGAACAGAATAGGACTATTGCATGACCTGCATGTCGTAAGAGGCGACTAAAAACATGAAATAATTCCGTATAGTCTCGGAACAGAATAGGACTATTGCATGACCTGCATGTCGTAAGAGGCGACTAAAAACATGAAATAATTCCGTATAGTCTCGGAACAGAATAGGACTATTGCATGACCTGCATGTCGTAAGAGGCGACTAAAAACATGAAATAATTCCGTATAGTCTCGGAACAGAATAGGACTATTGCATGACCTGCATGTCGTAAGAGGCGACTAAAAACATGAAATAATTCCGTATAGTCTCGGAACAGAATAGGACTATTGCATGACCTGCATGTCGTAAGAGGCGACTAAAAACATGAAATAATTCCGTATAGTCTCGGAACAGAATAGGACTATTGCATGACCTGCATGTCGTAAGAGGCGACTAAAAACAGGAAATAATTCCGTATAGTCTCGGAACAGAATAGGACTATTGCATGACCTGCATGTCGTAAGAGGCGACTAAAAACATGAAATAATTCCGTATAGTCTCGGAACAGAATAGGACTATTGCATGACCTGCATGTCGTAAGAGGCGACTAAAAACATGAAATAATTCCGTATAGTCTCGGAACAGAATAGGACTATTGCATGACCTGCATGTCGTAAGAGGCGACTAAAAACATGAAATAATTCCGTATAGTCTCGGAACAGAATAGGACTATTGCATGACCTGCATGTCGTAAGAGGCGACTAAAAACATGAAATAATTCCGTATAGTCTCGGAACAGAATAGGACTATTGCATGACCTGCATGTCGTAAGAGGCGACTAAAAACATGAAATAATTCCGTATAGTCTCGGAACAGAATAGGACTATTGCATGACCTGCATGTCGTAAGAGGCGACTAAAAACATGAAATAATTCCGTATAGTCTCGGAACAGAATAGGACTATTGCATGACCTGCATGTCGTAAGAGGCGACTAAAAACATGAAATAATTCCGTATAGTCTCGGAACAGAATAGGACTATTGCATGACCTGCATGTCGTAAGAGGCGACTAAAAACATGAAATAATTCCGTATAGTCTCGGAACAGAATAGGACTATTGCATGACCTGCATGTCGTAAGAGGCGACTAAAAACATGAAATAATTCCGTATAGTCTCGGAACAGAATAGGACTATTGCATGACCTGCATGTCGTAAGAGGCGACTAAAAACATGAAATAATTCCGTATAGTCTCGGAACAGAATAGGACTATTGCATGACCTGCATGTCGTAAGAGGCGACTAAAAACATGAAATAATTCCGTATAGTCTCGGAACAGAATAGGACTATTGCATGACCTGCATGTCGTAAGAGGCGACTAAAAACATGAAATAATTCCGTATAGTCTCGGAACAGAATAGGACTATTGCATGACCTGCATGTCGTAAGAGGCGACTAAAAACACTAAATAATTCCGTATAGTCTCGGAACAGAATAGGACTATTGCATGACCTGCATGTCGTAAGAGGCGACTAAAAACATGAAATAATTCCGTATAGTCTCGGAACAAAATAGGACTATTGCATGACCTGCATGTCGTAAGAGGCGACTAAAAACATGAAATAATTCCGTATAGTCTCGGAACAGAATAGGACTATTGCATGACCTGCATGTCGTAAGAGGCGACTAAAAACATGAAATAATTCCGTATAGTCTCGGAACAGAATAGGACTATTGCATGACCTGCATGTCGTAATAGGCGACTAAAAACATGAAATAATTCCGTATAGTCTCGGAACAGAATAGGACTATTGCATGACCTGCATGTCGTAAGAGGCGACTAAAAACATGAAATAATTCCGTATAGTCTCAGAACAGAATAGGACTATTGCATGACCTGCATGTCGTAAGAGGCGACTAAAAACATGAAATAATTCCGTATAGTCTCGGAACAGAATAGGACTATTGCATGACCTGCATGTCGTAAGATGCGACTAAAAACATGAAATAATTCCGTATAGTCTCGGAACAGAATAGGACTATTGCATGACCTGCATGTCGTAAGAGGCGACTAAAAACATGAAATAATTCCGTATAGTCTCGGAACAGAATAGGACTATTGCATGACCTGCATGTCGTAAGATGCGACTAAAAACATGAAATAATTCCATATAGTCTCGGAACAGAATAGGACTATTGCATGACCTGCTTGTCGTAAGAGGCGACTAAAAACATGAAATAATTCCGTATAGTCTCGGAACAGAATAGGACTATTGCATGACCTGCATGTCGTAAGAGGCGACTAAAAACATGAAATAATTCCGTATAGTCTCGGAACAGAATAGGACTATTGCATGACCTGCATGTCGTAAGAGGCGAATAAAAACATGAAATAATTCCGTATAGTCTCGGAACAGAATAGGACTATTGCATGACCTGCATGTCGTAAGAGGCGACTAAAAACATGAAATAATTCCGTATAGTCTCGGAACAGAATAGGACTATTGCATCACCTGCATATCGTAAGAGGCGACTAAAAACATGAAATAATTCCGTATAGTCTCAGAACAGAATAGGACTATTGCATGACCTGCATGTCGTAAGAGGCGACTAAAAACATGAAATAATTCCGTATAGTCTCGGAACAGAATAGGACTATTGCATGACCTGCATGTCGTAAGAGGCGACTAAAAACATGAAATAATTCCGTATAGTCTCGGAACAGAATAGGACTATTGCATGACCTGCATGTCGTAAGAGGCGACTAAAAACACTAAATAATTCCGTATAGTCTCGGAACAGAATAGGACTATTGCATGACCTGCATGTCGTAAGAGGCGACTAAAAACATGAAATAATTCCGTATAGTCTCGGAACAGAATAGGACTATTGCATGACCTGCATGTCGTAAGAGGCGACTAAAAACATGAAATAATTCCGTATAGTCTCGGAACAGAATAGGACTATTGCATGACCTGCATGTCGTAAGAGGCGACTAAAAACACTAAATAATTCCGTATAGTCTCGGAACAGAATAGGACTATTGCATGACCTGCATGTCGTAAGAGGCGACTAAAAACATGAAATAATTCCGTATAGTCTCGGAACAGAATAGGACTATTGCATGACCTGCATGTCGTAAGAGGCGACTAAAAACATGAAATAATTCCGTATAGTCTCGGAACAGAATAGGACTATTGCATGACCTGCATGTCGTAAGAGGCGACTAAAAACATGAAATAATTCCGTATAGTCTCGGAACAGAATAGGACTATTGCATGACCTGCATGTCGTAAGAGGCGACTAAAAACATGAAATAATTCCGTATAGTCTCGGAACAGAATAGGACTATTGCATGACCTGCATGTCGTAAGAGGCGACTAAAAACAAGAAATAATTCCGTATAGTCTCGGAACAGAATAGGACTATTGCATGACCTGCATGTCGTAATAGGCGACTAAAAACATGAAATAATTCCGTATAGTCTCGGAACAGAATAGGACTATTGCATGACCTGCATGTCGTAAGAGGCGACTAAAAACATGAAATAATTCCGTATAGTCTCGGAACAGAATAGGACTATTGCATGACCTGCATGTCGTAAGAGGCGACTAAAAACATGAAATAATTCCGTATAGTCTCGGAACAGAATAGGACTATTGCATGACCTGCATGTCGTAAGAGGCGACTAAAAACATGAAATAATTCCGTATAGTCTCGGAACAGAATAGGACTATTGCATGACCTGCATGTCGTAAGAGGCGACTAAAAACATGAAATAATTCCGTATAGTCTCGGAACAGAATAGGACTATTGCATGACCTGCATGTCGTAAGAGGCGACTAAAAACATGAAATAATTCCGTATAGTCTCGGAACAGAATAGGACTATTGCATGACCTGCATGTCGTAAGAGGCGACTAAAAACATGAAATAATTCCGTATAGTCTCGGAACAGAATAGGACTATTGCATGACCTGCATGTCGTAAGAGGCGACTAAAAACATGAAATAATTCCGTATAGTCTCGGAACAGAATAGGACTATTGCATGACCTGCATGTCGTAAGAGGCGACTAAAAACATGAAATAATTCCGTAAAGTCTCGGAACAGAATAGGACTATTGCATGACCTGCATGTCGTAAGAGGCGACTAAAAACATTAAATAATTCCGTATAGTCTCGGAACAGAATAGGACTATTGCATGACCTGCATGTCGTAAGAGGCGACTAAAAACATTAAATAATTCCGTATAGTCTCGGAACAGAATAGGACTATTGCATGACCTGCATGTCGTAAGAGGCGACTAAAAACATGAAATAATTCCGTATAGTCTCGGAACAGAATAGGACTATTGCATGACCTGCATGTCGTAAGAGGCGACTAAAAACATCAAATAATTCCGTATAGTCTCGGAACAGAATAGGACTATTGCATGACCTGCATGTCGTAAGAGGCGACTAAAAACATGAAATAATTCCGTATAGTCTCGGAACAGAATAGGACTATTGCATGACCTGCATGTCGTAAGAGGCGACTAAAAACATGAAATAATTCCGTATAGTCTCGGAACAGAATAGGACTATTGCATGACCTGCATGTCGTAAGAGGCGACTAAAAACATGAAATAATTCCGTATAGTCTCGGAACAGAATAGGACTATTGCATGACCTGCATGTCGTAAGAGGCGACTAAAAACAAGAAATAATTCCGTATAGTCTCGTTACAGAATAGGACTATTGCATGACCCGCATGTCGTAAGAGGCGACTAAAAACATGAAATAATTCCGTATAGTCTCGGAACAGAATAGGACTATTTCATGACCTGCATGTCGTAAGAGGCGACTAAAAACAAGAAATAATTCCGTATAGTCTCGGAACAGAATAGGACTATTGCATGACCTGCATGTCGTAAGAGGCGACTAAAAACATGAAATAATTCCGTATAGTCTCGGAACAGAATAGGACTATTGCATGACCTGCATGTCGTAAGAGGCGACTAAAAACATGAAATAATTCCGTATAGTCTCGGAACAGAATAGGACTATTGCATGACCTGCATGTCGTAAGAGGCGACTAAAAACATGAAATAATTCCGTATAGTCTCGGAACAGAATAGGACTATTGCATGACCTGCATGTCGTAAGAGGCGACTAAAAACATGAAATAATTCCGTATAGTCTCGGAACAGAATAGGACTATTGCATGACCTGCATGTCGTAAGAGGCGACTAAAAACACTAAATAATTCCGTATAGTCTCGGAACAGAATAGGACTATTGCATGACCTGCATGTCGTAAGAGGCGACTAAAAGCATGAAATAATTCCGTATAGTCTCGGAACAGAATAGGACTATTGCATGACCTGCATGTCGTAAGAGGCGACTAAAAACATGAAATAATTCCGTATAGTCTCGGAACAGAATAGGACTATTGCATGACCTGTATGTCGTAAGAGGCGACTAAAAACATGAAATAATTCCGTATAGTCTCGGAACAGAATAGGACTATTGCATGACCTGCATGTCGTAAGAGGCGACTAAAAACATGAAATAATTCCGTATAGTCTCGGAACAGAATAGGACTATTGCATGACCTGCATGTCGTAAGAGGCGACTAAAAACATGAAATAATTCCGTATAGTCTCGGAACAGAATAGGACTATTGCATGACCTGCATGTCGTAAGAGGCGACTAAAAACATGAAATAATTCCGTATAGTCTCGGAACAGAATAGGACTATTGCATGACCTGCATGTCGTAAGAGACGACTAAAAACATGAAATAATTCCGTATAGTCTCGGAACAGAATAGGACTATTGCATGACCTGCATGTCGTAAGAGGCGACTAAAAACATTAAATAATTCCGTATAGTCTCGGAACAGAATAGGACTATTGCATGACCTGCATGTCGTAAGAGGCGACTAAAAACATGAAATAATTCCGTATAGTCTCGGAACAGAATAGGACTATTGCATGACCTGCATGTCGTAAGAGGCGACTAAAAACATGAAATAATTCCGTATAGTCTCGGAACAGAATAGGACTATTGCATGACCTGCATGTCGTAAGAGGCGACTAAAAACATGAAATAATTACGTATAGTCTCGGAACAGAATAGGACTATTGCATGACCTGCATGTCGTAAGAGGCGACTAAAAACATGAAATAATTCCGTATAGTCTCGGAACAGAATAGGACTATTGCATGACCTGCATGTCGTAAGAGGCGACTAAAAACATGAAATAATTCCGTATAGTCTCGGAACAGAATAGGACTATTGCATGACCTGCATGTCGTAAGAGGCGACTAAAAACATGAAATAATTCCGTATAGTCTCGGAACAGAATAGGACTATTGCATGACCTGCATGTCGTAAGAGGCGACTAAAAACATGAAATAATTCCGTATAGTCTCGGAACAGAATAGGACTATTGCATGACCTGCATGTCGTAAGAGGCGACTAAAAACATGAAATAATTCCGTATAGTCTCGGAACAGAATAGGACTATTGCATGACCTGCATGTCGTAAGAGACGACTAAAAACACAAAATAATTCCGTATAGTCTCGGAACAGAATAGGACTATTGCATGACCTGCATGTCGTAAGAGGCGACTAAAAACATGAAATAATTCCGTATAGTCTCGGAACAGAATAGGACTATTGCATGACCTGCATGTCGTAAGAGGCGACTAAAAACATGAAATAATTCCGTATAGTCTCGGAACAGAATAGGACTATTGCATGACCTGCATGTCGTAAGAGGCGACTAAAAACATGAAATAATTCCGTATAGTCTCGGAACAGAATAGGACTATTGCATGACCTGCATGTCGTAAGAGGCGACTAAAAACATGAAATAATTCCGTATAGTCTCGGAACAGAATAGGACTATTGCATGACCTGCATGTCGTAAGAGGCGACTAAAAACATGAAATAATTCCGTATAGTCTCGGAACAGAATAGGACTATTGCATGACCTGCATGTCGTAAGAGGCGACTAAAAACATGAAATAATTCCGTATAGTCTCGGAACAGAATAGGACTATTGCATGACCTGCATGTCGTAAGAGGCGACTAAAAACATTAAATAATTCCGTATAGTCTCGGAACAGAATAGGACTATTGCATGACCTGCATGTCGTAAGAGGCGACTAAAAACATGAAATAATTCCGTATAGTCTCGGAACAGAATAGGACTATTGCATGACCTGCATGTCGTAAGAGGCGACTAAAAACATGAAATAATTCCGTATAGTCTCGGAACAGAATAGGACTATTGCATGACCTGCATGTCGTAAGAGGCGATTAAAAACACTAAATAATTCCGTATAGTCTCGGAACAGAATAGGACTATTGCATGACCTGCATGTCGTAAGAGGCGACTAAAAACATGAAATAATTCCGTATAGTCTCGGAACAGAATAGGACTATTGCATGACCTGCATGTCGTAAGAGGCGACTAAAAACATGAAATAATTCCGTATAGTCTCGGAACAGAATAGGACTATTGCATGACCTGCATGTCGTAAGAGGCGACTAAAAACATGAAATAATTCCGTATAGTCTCGGAACAGAATAGGACTATTGCATGACCTGCATGTCGTAAGAGGCGACTAAAAACATGAAATAATTCCGTATAGTCTCGGAACAGAATAGGACTATTGCATGACCTGCATGTCGTAAGAGGCGACTAAAAACATGAAATAATTCCGTATAGTCTCGGAACAGAATAGGACTATTGCATGACCTGCATGTAGTAAGAGGTGACTAAAAACATGAAATAATTCCGTATAATCTCGGAACAGAATAGGACTATTGCATGACCTGCATGTCGTAAGAGGTGACTAAAAACATGAAATAATTCCGTATAGTCTCGGAACAGAATAGGACTATTGCATGACCTGCATGTCGTAAGAGGCGACTAAAAACATTAAATAATTCCGTATAGTCTCGGAACAGAATAGGACTATTGCATGACCTGCATGTCGTAAGAGGCGACTAAAAACATTAAATAATTCCGTATAGTCTCGGAACAGAATAGGACTATTGCATGACCTGCATGTCGTAAGAGGCGACTAAAAACACTAAATAATTCCGTATAGTCTCGGAACAGAATAGGACTATTGCATGACCTGCATGTCGTAAGAGGCGACTAAAAACATTAAATAATTCCGTACAGTCTCGGAACAGAATAGGACTATTGCATGACCTGCATGTCGTAAGAGGCGACTAAAAACATGAAATAATTCCGTATAGTCTCGGAACAGAATAGGACTATTGCATGACCTGCATGTCGTAAGAGGCGACTAAAAACATTAAATAATTCCGTATAGTCTCGGAACAGAATAGGACTATTGCATGACCTGCATGTCGTAAGAGGCGACTAAAAACATGAAATAATTCCGTATAGTCTCGGAACAGAATAGGACTATTGCATGACCTGCATGTCGTAAGAGGCGACTAAAAACATGAAATAATTCCGTATAGTCTCGGAACAGAATAGGACTATTGCATGACCTGCATGTCGTAAGAGGCGACTAAAAACATGAAATAATTCCGTATAGTCTCGGAACAGAATAGGACTATTGCATGACCTGCATGTCGTAAGAGGCGACTAAAAACATGAAATAATTCCGTATAGTCTCGGAACAGAATAGGACTATTGCATGACCTGCATGTCGTAAGAGACGACTAAAAACACAAAATAATTCCGTATAGTCTCGGAACAGAATAGGACTATTGCATGACCTGCATGTTGTAAGAGGCGACTAAAAACATGAAATAATTCCGTATAGTCTCGGAACAGAATAGGACTATTGCATGACCTGCATGTTGTAAGAGGCGACTAAAAACATGAAATAATTCCGTATAGTCTCGGAACAGAATAGGACTATTGCATGACCTGCATGTCGTAAGAGGCGACTAAAAACATTAAATAATTCCGTATAGTCTCGGAACAGAATAGGACTATTGCATGACCTGCATGTCGTAAGAGACGACTAAAAACAGTAAATAATTCCGTATAGTCTCGGAACAGAATAGGACTATTGCATGACCTGCATGTCGTAAGAGGCGACTAAAAACATGAAATAATTCCGTATAGTCTCGGAACAGAATAGGACTATTGCATGACCTGCATGTCGTAAGAGGCGACTAAAAACATGAAATAATTCCGTATAGTCTCGGAACAGAATAGGACTATTGCATGACCTGCATGTCGTAAGAGGCGACTAAAAACATGAAATAATTCCGTATAGTCTCGGAACAGAATAGGACTATTGCATGACATGCATGTCGTAAGAGGCGACTAAAAACATGAAATAATTCCGTATAGTCTCGGAACAGAATAGGACTATTGCATGACCTGCATGTCGTAAGAGACGACTAAAAACATGAAATAATTCCGTATAGTCTCGGAACAGAATAGGACTATTGCATGACCTGCATGTCGTAAGAGGCGACTAAAAACATGAAATAATTCCGTATAGTCTCGGAACAGAATAGGACTATTGCATGACCTGCATGTCGTAAGAGGCGACTAAAAACATGAAATAATTCCGTATAGTCTCGGAACAGAATAGGACTATTGCATGACCTGCATGTCGTAAGAGGCGACTAAAAACATGAAATAATTCCGTATAGTCTCGGAACAGAATAGGACTATTGCATGACCTGCATGTCGTAAGAGGCGACTAAAAACATGAAATAATTCCGTATAGTCTCGGAACAGAATAGGACTATTGCATGACCTGCATGTCGTAAGAGGCGACTAAAAACATTAAATAATTCCGTATAGTCTCGGAACAGAATAGGACTATTGCATGACCTGCATGTCGTAAGAGGCGACTAAAAACATGAAATAATTCCGTATAGTCTCGGAACAGAATAGGACTATTGCATGACCTGCATGTCGTAAGGGGCGACTAAAAACACTAAATAATTCCGTATAGTCTCGGAACAGAATAGGACTATTGCATGACCTGCATGTCGTAAGAGGCGACTAAAAACACTAAATAATTCCGTATAGTCTCGGAACAGAATAGGACTATTGCATGACCTACATGTCGTAAGAAGCGACTAAAAACATGAAATAATTCCGTATAGTCTCGGAACAGAATAGGACTATTGCATGACCTGCATGTCGTAAGAGGCGACTAAAAACATGAAATAATTCCGTATAGTCTCGGAACAGAATAGGACTATTGCATGACCTGCATGTCGTAAGAGGCGACTAAAAACATGAAATAATTCCGTATAGTCTCGGAACAGAATAGGACTATTGCATGACCTGCATGTCGTAAGAGGCGACTAAAAACATGAAATAATTCCGTATAGTCTCGGAACAGAATAGGACTATTGCATGACCTACATGTCGTAAGAAGAGACTAAAAACATGAAATAATTCCGTATAGTCTCGGAACAGAATAGGACTATTGCATTACCTGCATGTCGTAAGAGGCGACTAAAAACATGAAATAATTCCGTATAGTCTCGGAACAGAATAGGACTATTGCATGACCTACATGTCGTAAGAGGCGACTAAAAACATGAAATAATTCCGTATAATCTCGGAACAGAATAGGACTATTGCATGACCTGCATGTCGTAAGAGACGACTAAAAACATGAAATAATTCCGTATAGTCTCGGAACAGAATAGGACTATTGCATGACCTGCATGTCGTAAGAGACGACTAAAAACATGAAATAATTCCGTATAGTCTCGGAACAGAATAGGACTATTGCATGACCTGCATGTCGTAAGAGGCGACTAAAAACATGAAATAATTCCGTATAGTCTCGGAACAGAATAGGACTATTGCATGACCTGCATGTCGTAAGAGGCGACTAAAAACATGAAATAATTCCGTATAGTCTCGGAACAGAATAGGACTATTGCATGACCTGCATGTCGTAAGAGGCGACTAAAAACATGAAATAATTCCGTATAGTCTCGGAACAGAATAGGACTATTGCATGACCTGCATGTCGTAAGAGGCGACTAAAAACATGAAATAATTCCGTATAGTCTCGGAACAGAATAGGACTATTGCATGACCTGCATGTCGTAAGAGGCGACTAAAAACACTAAATAATTCCGTATAGTCTCGGAACAGAATAGGACTATTGCATGACCTGCATGTCGTAAGAGGCGACTAAAAACATGAAATAATTCCGTATAGTCTCGGAACAGAATAGGACTATTGCATGACCTGCATGTCGTAAGAGGCGACTAAAAACATGAAATAATTCCGTATAGTCTCGGAACAGAATAGGACTATTGCATGACCTGCATGTCGTAAGAGGCGACTAAAAACATGAAATAATTCCGTATAGTCTCGGAACAGAATAGGACTATTGCATGACCTGCATGTCGTAAGAGGCGACTAAAAACATGAAATAATTCCGTATAGTCTCGGAACAGAATAGGACTATTGCATGACCTGCATGTCGTAAGAGGCGACTAAAAACATGAAATAATTCCGTATAGTCTCGGAACAGAATAGGACTATTGCATGACCTGCATGTCGTAAGAGGCGACTAAAAACATGAAATAATTCCGTATAGTCTCGGAACAGAATAGGACTATTGCATGACCTGCATGTCGTAAGAGGCGACTAAAAACATGAAATAATTCCGTATAGTCTCGGAACAGAATAGGACTATTGCATGACCTGCATGTCGTAAGAGGCGACTAAAAACATGAAATAATTCCGTATAGTCTCGGAACAGAATAGGACTATTGCATGACCTGCATGTCGTAAGAGGCGACTAAAAACATGAAATAATTCCGTATAGTCTCGGAACAGAATAGGACTATTGCATGACCTGCATGTCGTAAGAGGCGACTAAAAACATGAAATAATTCCGTATAGTCTCGGAACAGAATAGGACTATTGCATGACCTGCATGTCGTAAGAGACGACTAAAAACATGAAATAATTCCGTATAGTCTCGGAACAGAATAGGACTATTGCATGACCTGCATGTCGTAAGAGACGACTAAAAACATGAAATAATTCCGTATAGTCTCTGAACAGAATAGGACTATTGCATGACCTGCATGTCGTAAGAGGCGACTAAAAACATGAAATAATTCCGTATAGTCTCGGAACAGAATAGGACTATTGCATGACCTGCATGTCGTAAGAGGCGACTAAAAACATGAAATAATTCCGTATAGTCTCGGAACAGAATAGGACTATTGCATGACCTGCATGTCGTAAGAGGCGACTAAAAACATGAAATAATTCCGTATAGTCTCGGAACAGAATAGGACTATTGCATGACCTGCATGTCGTAAGAAGCGACTAAAAACATGAAATAATTCCGTATAGTCTCGGAACAGAATAGGACTATTGCATGACCTGCATGTCGTAAGAGGCGACTAAAAACATGAAATAATTCCGTATAGTCTCGGAACAGAATAGGACTATTGCATGACCTGCATGTCGTAAGAGGCGACTAAAAACATGAAATAATTCCGTATAGTCTCGGAACAGAATAGGACTATTGCATGACCTGCATGTCGTAAGAGGCGACTAAAAACATGAAATAATTCCGTATAGTCTCGGAACAGAATAGGACTATTGCATGACCTGCATGTCGTAAGAGGCGACTAAAAACATGAAATAATTCCGTATAGTCTCGGAACAGAATAGGACTATTGCATGACCTGCATGTCGTAAGAGGCGACTAAAAACATTAAATAATTCCGTATAGTCTCGGAACAGAATAGGACTATTGCATGACCTGCATGTCGTAAGAGGCGACTAAAAACATGAAATAATTCCGTATAGTCTCGGAACAGAATAGGACTATTGCATGACCTGCATGTCGTAAGAGGCGACTAAAAACATGAAATAATTCCGTATAGTCTCGGAACAGAATAGGACTATTGCATGACCTGCATGTCGTAAGAGGCGACTAAAAACACTAAATAATTCCGTATAGTCTCGGAACAGAATAGGACTATTGCATGACCTGCATGTCGTAAGAGGCGACTAAAAACATGAAATAATTCCGTATAGTCTCGGAACAGAATAGGACTATTGCATGACCTGCATGTCGTAAGAGGCGACTAAAAACATGAAATAATTCCGTATAGTCTCGGAACAGAATAGGACTATTGCATGACCTGCATGTCGTAAGAGGCGACTAAAAACATGAAATAATTCCGTATAGTCTCGGAACAGAATAGGACTATTGCATGACCTGCATGTCGTAAGAGACGACTAAAAACATGAAATAATTCCGTATAGTCTCGGAACAGAATAGGACTATTGCATGACCTGCATGTCGTAAGAGGCGACTAAAAACATGAAATAATTCCGTATAGTCTCGGAACAGAATAGGACTATTGCATGACCTGCATGTCGTAAGAGGCGACTAAAAACATGAAATAATTCCGTATAGTCTCGGAACAGAATAGGACTATTGCATGACCTGCATGTCGTAAGAGGCGACTAAAAACATGAAATAATTCCGTATAGTCTCGGAACAGAATAGGACTATTGCATGACCTGCATGTCGTAAGAGGCGACTAAAAACATGAAATAATTCCGTATAGTCTCGGAACAGAATAGGACTATTGCATGACCTGCATGTCGTAAGAGGCGACTAAAAACATGAAATAATTCCGTATAGTCTCGGAACAGAATAGGACTATTGCATGACCTGCATGTCGTAAGAGGCGACTAAAAACATGAAATAATTCCGTATAGTCTCGGAACAGAATAGGACTATTGCATGACCTGCATGTCGTAAGAGGCGACTAAAAACATGAAATAATTCCGTATAGTCTCGGAACAGAATAGGACTATTGCATGACATGCATGTCGTAAGAGGCGACTAAAAACATGAAATAATTCCGTATAGTCTCGGAACAGAATAGGACTATTGCATGACATGCATGTCGTAATAGGCGACTAAAAACATGAAATAATTCCGTATAGTCTCGGAACAGAATAGGACTATTGCATGACCTGCGTGTCGTAAGAGGCGACTAAAAACATGAAATAATTCCGTATAGTCTCGGAACAGAATAGGACTATTGCATGACCTGCATGTCGTAAGAGGCGACTAAAAACATGAAATAATTCCGTATAGTCTCGGAACAGAATAGGACTATTGCATGACCTGCATGTCGTAAGAGGCGACTAAAAACATGAAATAATTCCGTATAGTCTCGGAACAGAATAGGACTATTGCATGACCTGCATGTTGTAAGAGGCGACTAAAAACATGAAATAATTCCGTATAGTCTCGGAACAGAATATGACTATTGCATG
>JAUIRK010000017.1:392500-461218 GCA_030549495.1 Nectonema munidae | reverse complement strand
GTTTAGGCTCCAGAAGAAGAGTAGGGAGCTAAACATTAGGGATTTATCCTTCCAGGAGAGCGTAGCCTCCTTAGGAAAGGATAGGTACCCTCCTCAGAGAGGAGGAGTAAGTCGCAAGAGATAAGAGTAGTCAGACTTATCGGATGATAAGGTCTAACTAGCTCTATCCTCACGAGAAATTAGAGTAGTCAGACTTATCGGATGATAAGGTCTAACTATCTCTAGGTCTCCTCCTCAAGTAGGAGGAGGAAGGATATGGCAAGGGGCCCCCTCCCCAGGAAAAGGGATATGGTAGGGGCCCCCTCCCCAGAGAAGATAGGGTAAGTTTATATCATGGTTGAAGAAGATATGGATACGACATGGATAGAAGTAGTACTAACTTACTCACATGTAAGGTTACGACAGCAATCTAGTAGAACAAAGATTATAGATATTTAACTATATGAGATTATGATAAGATATCTAAGAATAAGATATTAGATTAAGGTAGTTATAGATATATTTATATATTTATTGGTTGAGGGTAAGAACTTACCCTGAGGAGGGTGAGGAAGGTATCCTCACACGAGGGAAGAGTTGGACTTAGGGATCTCCTCAAGATCTAAGTCCTAAAAAAAATCGGAAAAAAAAAAAAAAGGAGTAAAACTTATTGAGTCAAACCCACAAAACCCTTAGGTACCAAATGGAGGGACCAGAGGTCCTAGTGTAGGGAGGGGACTATGCCCCTCAGTGAGGAGAGGTGACATATGCACCTCGAGCAAAGGGGGGGAGTAGGGGCCCCCTCCCCAGTGGAAAAAGGAAGAGGTAGGGGCCCCCTCCCCAGGTCCTCCTCAAGTAGGAGGAAGGGTATAGGTGAGGTACCCTCACCAGGTCCTCCTCAAGTAGGAGGAGGTAGGTTAGGTGAGGTACCCTCACCAGGTCCTCCTCCCCTAGTGGGAGGAAAGGTATGGCATGGGGCCCCCTCCCCAGGCCTGTCTAGTCCTCCTCAAGTAGGAGGAAGGGTGTTAGGAGAGCGTGGTCTCCTCACACCTGGTCCTCCTCAAGTAGGAGGAAGGATATGGCATGGGGCCCCCTCCCCAGGTCCCCCTCAAGTAGGGGGAAGTAAGGTAGGGGTGAGGTTACCCTCACCAGGTCCTCCTCGAGTAGGAGGAAGGGTGTTAGGAGAGCATAGCCTCCCCTCACACCAGGTTCCCCCTCAAGTAGGGGGAGGTTGAGGAGAGCATAGTCTTCCTCAAGAAGGTTAGGTGGGGCCCCCTCCCCAAAAGTAAATTAGTACTATTTATCTCTTTTGGAAGGTTGGTGTAAGCAACCTGGGACAGTAATATATATTTATCTTTAGATAAGAATATCATATATTTATTCATCATGACAGATTAGTAGATAGTAATCTGGAATTGATACTTTATCTAGTTTAGGTTATGTAAGTAACCTAGACATGATAGAATAATAATACTAATAGTTTATCTATTTATGGTTAGATTATGGTAAATAATCTAGTTATAGGTATATTTATAGGTTAGATTATGATAGTAATCTAAGTTATAGATATAATTATGGTTAGATTATGTAAGTAATCTAAGTATAGGTATAATTATAAGTAATTATACCGGAGAGGAGAGGTGGCTCACCTCTAACCCTAGTCTTAGGCTTGAGGAGACCTCCTTACCTTAGGAGTCCAGGAGGCCTATCCATCCCTTAGTAAGAGGGTGGAGGTAAGCCACCCCTGGTCTCTGACTTAGCAGAGAAGGAGGTTCCCTCACATGAAGGGGTAGGGTTTATATCTATCTGCCTGGTCCCAGGCTAGGGGAGTAGTGGAGGGTAGGGAGGCTACAATAGCCTCTCATGGTATAGGCCTGTCTCTGGAGGAGACAGAGGAAGGGGTGGTCTCCCTTCCCTACCCTATTGGCAGAGGCCTTGACCCCAACAAGGGGGTCTGCTTCTATAGGTTTCTTGTTACCTGCCATCCTGGGAGGTGACAAGGTCCTAGGGTAGGGAGTCCTAACTCCTTGTGTCTAGCCTCTGGTAAGGGCCTTCTGCCTGCTGACAGGGCCTTAGCAGAGTGGCCTTAGTATGTTAGGTTCAGGTCACTCCTCCCCGGCCTTAGGCTTAGGCCTACCTAGGCAGATACTAGAGATGTTCATCTCTAGGGGCCGGGTAGAGAGATGAACATTAGAGGTTTATCCTTCCGTGGGGCTTGTGCGGAGGGCAAGAAGCCTCCTTAGGGAAGGATGGTGGGTGTTTTGCCTAAGTATCTTCGACTAAGGTCAAAGAAACCAAGTCAAAAGGGAGTGTTTTTATGGAATGTTGTAAGGGGGGGGCCTTACGTATCTTACGTGTAGAGGCCCTCCCATGGGTGTAGGGGTAGGGAAACCTATCCCGTCTCCTTCACCACGGACAGGCTGTAGGCCCTAGTCCCTAAGTTTAGACAAGTAAATGCAGTCTTTAGGTGGCTTTTAGGGACATAGGTACCTAGAGCGTTGTATGACCTAAGTCAAACAACTAAGTCCTAGTGACGTATCTTCCACCTTCCAAGGAGGGTGTTCGATGTCAGGAGGGGATGGTTAGTGCCCCCTACCTGCCTTTTGGAGGGGTCCAAGTCTAGGTTGGGGTGTCACACTTCTGGCAGGGAGGGTGGTCCCTTCCAGTGCATACGGGAGGGGAGCTCCCCCCTAGAGGGCAAGAGGAAGCAGGTCTTGAGGTTCCCTAAGACTTCCTCAACTAGGGAAGAGCAGTAAGACACCCTACTGTACGTCCAGAGGGTACAGGTGGGTAGTGACCACCTACCTCTTTGGCCTAGTGAGGTGTCCTCCTCCTTCTGCTTACAGTGTCCCTTACCGACCTAGGGAGGTGGTGTAGACACCTGCCGAACCTGCCGTCTTCTGCCTCCTTGTCCTAGTGACAGTGAGGAGAATCTGGTTAGGGTAAGGAGCCTCCTCCTCAGCTGGGAGGACATGTCTTTACTAAGACTGTAAGGCTCCTACTACCACAATACATAAGTGATGTAAAGGTTAGTCTCTTCCTCCTTAGTGGTGCCATTACGCCTGCTGTCTAGGTCACCATAAGGAAGAGGCTCTCTTTCACTAGAGGGATACATAGGGAGGGGGATGGGCATAGTCCGTATCCCCCTCTCAGCTCCATGCCTCTGCCGTCATTCCATGGTTAGAGACATAATGCACTACCAATCCGTATTCCTCCCTCTAGTTGAATTTGTTAATTGTAGTACATCTGTGTTTGAATTTAAAAGAAACTCCAGGTCATATTACAAAAGTCCAATAAAATCATGGATTAATCTTGAGGTTCTTAACTTAATTAAAGAAAGGAATAGAATTTTTTATAGAATGAAAAAAATGAATTCTTCTGAATTGAAGTTAAAGTTTATTACCCTGCGAAATAAAATAAAGTATATGTGCACAAAGCTCAAAAACGAATTTTTACATAATATGATGCTTAATCAGAAGGATCCTAAAAATGTATGGCTTGGTATTAAAAAATGTTTATCAAATGCACAGCATTCATCTATTGGTTTAAGAATCAATAACGATATTGTAAATGACACCAAATTTTGTGTTCTCTTTTCAGCAATCATTTCAATAGTATTGAATCGGTTACTCATGAAGGAGAAAACTTTTCTAAGTACATATTTTGAATTAGCAAACTCATCATTTCAGTTTGAAAACATCTCTTGCAATGATGTTATTCTTGCCATTAAAGATTGCGATAAAAGCAGCACCAAAGATGCGTACGGTCTCAATTTTTCTCATATTAAAGTTGTATTACACACACTTATTGATTATTATCTGACACTAGGTTACAATGCGTGCATAAAACATTCTATATTTCCGTCTGATTTTAAATTAAATGCTGTACATCCTGTTCATAAGGGCGGTGATAAGTGTGATATTTCTAATTATAGACCAATTTCAATAGTACCTGTATTCTCAAAAATACTAGAAAAACTACTCTTTGATCAATTCTATTCTTACTTTGTCAATCATGATATCTTTTTCAAGTATCAGTTTGGTTTTAGAAAAAGTCATAGCACACAGGATTTACTTACTTGTTTTTTAGATGACATAATATGCAATTTAGAATCCAAAAAGGGCACTCTTTCTCTTTTTTTAGATTTTTCAAAAGCATTTGAAAGAGTTCCTCATTTCACTTTAGTGCGCAAATTGTCCTGCTATGGAATAAATGGTAAGTCGTTGTCTTTAATTAAGTCCTATCTTTCAAACCGTCTTCATAAAGTTTTGCTCAGTGATTCTGAATCTAATATAAAAAGTCTTAAAAATGTTGGAATACCACAAGGATCAATTCTTGGTCCCTTATTTTTTATAGTTTTTATTAATGATATTTATAGATCTAAAAGTTTTTTTGTTATGCTGACGACATAACAATTAATATACCGTTTTCTTTATTTAGTCCATCAATAAATATGAATCATATCAATTATGAGGTTGATAAAGTTTTGGAATGGTGTAGTAGCAATTCTATGTTTATAAATATGAAAAAGTCAAAGGCTATGGCTTTTGGTAACAACTCACTGTCTATAGACTCTGGAAATTTCAAGTTTGAGCTTGTTGAATCATTTAAACTACTAGGAGTCATCATAAATAATAAGCTTAACTGGAAACAGCATATCTCCTATGTTAATAGTGGCATCTGCCGTAATATCGGAATAATAAAACATTTTAAAAATAAATTTCCCCATAAAATAAAACTTCTCTTATATAATTCTTTTGTCTTACCTCATCTTAATTATTGTATCACCATTTGGGGACATCAAAACCTTGGTCCTTTAATTAGTTCTCAGAAAAAAGCTATAAGATATATTTGTAATACTAATTATTTATGTCATACGAGTCAATTATTTTTTTCATGCAATATCCTTAAAATAGCTGATTTATATACATACAACATTTCATTGTTTGTTTATAAAATAGTTAATAGGCTCTCACCATCTATTTTCGATAACTTTTTGTCTTTTAATTACCAAAACTATACATATAACCTACGTGATAAAAATAAAATTACCCTACCCTTTTATACTAGGGAAATTTTCAAACAGTCTTTGAAGTATAAAATATGTTTTACTTATAACAATTTTTTGTTTTCTTTTTCCTTTTTTTCTCATAATATTGGTACTTTTAAAAAGAAACTCAAAAACTTATTTATTCAAAAATACGATATTACTTGTAATTCTTTCAACTGTTATGTTTGCTCGTTTATAAGTAATTGACTGAAATACTTAATTGTCTTTTTTTTTACATTTTTTGAAATTTGTAAATTTGTATAATTTTGTATTTTTTGTTCGAATGTTTTAATTGCACTTAATAGCAATATTCATATACAAATATGTTGGTGTTCTAACATGATATTCCATATTTTTGTTAAATTTCAACTCATGTTTGATTCAACTGAAATCTTATTCCTTGAAATTACTTTTTCCAACCAAAAAGAGGCTTACCACTGGGTTGTTCTTCACAGCGGCTCCGGCCTTTTGAATATCCCGCAAAATCAAAAGAAAAGAACTTTTCTACTTGGTGCTTGATATTACTTTATTATGTATTTATCAATGTCAGTGTTGATGATTTCACTTCAATTTGTTTTTTCTTTAATTTAATTCTTTCTTTTTTGCAAATAAATATTTTCTACCTTTTTTCTACCTTTAAATATTTTTAATTGATTTTTTGAATTTCTCGAATCTATAGCATAGAGTTTTAGTTATCTAGTGAGATATTTGCTTTTGTTTTTCCTCAATCAAACATCCACATTGGGTACACTTAAAGTCAGAGCTACTCGCATGTCATCAAACATCAAGTACATTTCTCCACTATCCATGTGTATAAAAACGAATACTCCAAATGCAAGCTTTATACCCCAGCAGGGCCCACGCACCCTATTTATTTTGGAGGCTTGAGCCCCCCCCCCCTCCGCATTTTTGACCTGAGCCCCTCCATTTTTGACCTGAGCCACCCCCCCCCCTCCACCCCTCACCCCCACTCAATTTTCCAAGCTTCTCCACTCAATTTTTCAAGCTTAACCCTTTGAGGACCAGTCAGACACCAGTGTCCCAAGAAATGAAAATCGTCTGCTTTGAATATATAAAATTCAATTGAAAAAGAAAGTAGACGAATCGTCTTCAAAATTTTGGTCTTCAAAGGGTTAAATAAGTTTTAAATGAATTACATCCGATAAAGTGCGCTTGTGAAAAAGTGTTTTCTTTGCACATTGGTAGTTTCAATAAATATATTATAAAATTTTCTAGAGTATTTTTTGAATATCAAGTTGCTCTAACAATAGGAATCAGTACTGCATCGTATGAGAGAAGTTTTTCGACCCTTAAAAGATTTTTCGAGTTTTTGAATTATTTCAACGAAAAGTCAAGAATGCTGAATGTTTGACATGTAAATTGCTTTATTATTCTAAAAATGATATATTGTTAATAAAATGATTTTCTTCTTTCACTTTTGTTTTATAATAGTTAATTATACTCCTCAATCCTCATCACCTTACTTTCATGACCTTCTTTAGCTCTTTTTTCCGATGTTGATCGAATTTGCTTCTAGAAAGGAAAATTTTAAGACCATTTTCTTTTCTACCACAAACCTTCATAATCCAAGCTTTCTTTATTCATTAATCATCTTCTCCATCTGTGGGAAGAAAAAAATTAGCTTATTTTGGAATAATTAAATAACTTTAAAATTTGGGATAATTTGAACTTACTTTTGTTATATTAAATCTTTTTCAACCTCCCTCTTCCTATTGTCAATCTTATCTCAACTTTTAGCTAAATTACCAACTGGTCCTCCCTCAAAGTTGACATCATAAAAAAACAGTCAATGTAGTAAAAGGTATAAATTTGGATTTATAGGTAATAACTTTTGTAACATCGTCTCCCCGAATGAGGTATATCAAATCTTCTAGCAAAATATGTATATCAATACATCTAGCAAAATATGAACAGAAAAGTGAACCTGGTCTACCTAAGCATTTGTATCAAAACATGCACATAGCAAACTATGGAATAGAAACGACCGTAGTATACACGTTGGAGATTACGCTCAAGTTGTCTACCCGCGTTCAACCTACAGGTTATGAGAATATATCATTACATAACAGAAGAGTTTCCTAAAATCTCTTCATACTTGAAAAAATATTTCTTCATATTTTAAAGAATCTCGCTTCATACACATGATACATGATAATAATATTTTAACATTTTGATGACAACTATAAGTCTATACCTCAAATGAAAAGTGGTAAAAATGAGCACTTTGTTTTTGTTGGGGGGGGGGATAAAAAAAATGTTGGAATTTTTATTATAAAATCAAGTGAAATAAAGAGTTGTTTAAATATAGAAAATATTTAATAATAAGCAAAAGTTTTGATTTTCCCATCTTTTACATACAATATACTTTTTTTGATGTACACACTTTCCACATAAAAACTTTTTACATTTTCTTCAAATTCTAGTTTTGCAACTTTTGCCATTTTTGTTTTAACAAAGTCTTCTTTTATAGTTAGCTTTTCATTATTTTCAAGTTAGATATCATCAAAGAAGCTCTTACTAAAATAATTTTGTGATTATTTTCAGTCAATTCTTCGCTAAGTGGAATAATAAATCTGTGCATCGTATGGATAATTTAATGATTTTTGTAATAAAATCCAAGAGTTCGTCTTATAACTAAAGGTACAAAGTTCACCAGACAAGTCAAATGCGTCTAATGATTTTCATTGTATGCAACTTAGGCATTTTATTTCTTATACTCCAAAACTTTAAAATTATTACATAATTTTATACTTCTCTAACTTCACTAGCAAGTATAATTTTGTAATTCTTTCGAAATGAAATCATTCTTTAAAAAATATTATTTATTATGTTAAACTTGAAAGTCTTTGTGAAGTCAATGAACCTCTCATCTAAGTTTGAGTCTTTGATGGTGCTAAATGTTCTTTCGGAGTTTCGGACTCAACTGTATTTGTGTAATTTAGATAAAATTCTTTATAATAGTTTAATTTTCCAAAATTGGAAGGAGCAAATCCATTCCCATACCCCTTTTCTTACGCTCTCACATATATACCATTTTTGCTTCTAAATGATAATTTTTTAAATTGTAAATAGTCTTTTTTAAATTGTAAACGCTCTTCCAATAAAATACAAAATAAAATTGAAAAAAGAGAATTTAGAACTTAAAAAAGATTATCCGCAAAAATTTGTACATCCTCTTAACATCCTCATCCAAGGATGATTTAAGTTTCAACATCCGCATCCTCAATTTTCAAACATTTTTCTTTTTTCCATTTACCGCAAAGTTTTTTTAAGTAATTTTTCAATTTATATTTTATCCAAAATGTTTATGGTAAGTATTTCTTTAATATAACACATAATCATTGACAACTTCTCTCTAAATTTTTAAGAGGCTTAAAACTTGCATTTGCTTAGAATAGCAATTATGATATTCGCATCCGCATCCAGTAAAAAATAAATTCTGACATGCGCATCCACGGATACAAAAAATCAGTTATGTTACACCAATAAAATGATAAAAATGAACATAGTCGATTTTTCCATTCTTATAATCATATCAGAAGACAAATTTAAATAAATAGGATAGCCTCCATGTTATATAAAAAGAAGAAGAAGAAGAAGAAGAAGTTTATTTGAAACAAAAGATGAGTGACACAATGATTACATAATGTATTAAAATGATTATAATTTAAGTGAGTGGAATCAAACTTTATCAAAGCTGTTTGAATTAAAAAAAAAAGTAGAAGAATAACTCGAAATATAGAAAAATCAAAATGTGACACATTAAAATTATCATAATAAAAAGACACACAATAATAATAAAAAAAAATATATAAAAAAAAGAGAAAACAACCTACAAACTAAAACCACGTTATATAAAAGAAAACAAAAGGAAATCGTGTAATTCAAAATGCCAGGGAGACGCTTCTATGATTTCCCACAAGAAGATATATATAATTGAAAAAAAGGTATATATATTTATAGTAAAAAATATAAGTATATATATGAAGCAAAATAGATAAATTCAATATACAAATATTATATATATATATATATATATATGAGTTCAAAAACAATCTAGAATTTTAGTTGTACATGCAAATTTTAGTTCACAATTTTTATTATTCACAATTTAGTGAAAAAATTCTTTAATTAGATGACTGAACTTTGTTTGAAGAAAGGCCCTTTTTGCTTACACTTTCAAATTCAAATATGCACAACGAAACTTGCAAATTATTAGTAAGCAAACTAAAATTGGCTCTAATCGAATTCAAATTTTTGTCAATTAATATCAAAAATAAATCAAGAATTACTTTAACCGGTTATCGACCACAGTTGACTTAACAAAAATGTGGATCGTCTGCGTTTATTAATGCTTTTTAATACAAATCTTCTGCTTTACACTAGATATCGTCTGATTATTCTTGTCGTTAATGGGAAGAAATTAAACAACAAAAAACTTTATTTTTCACTAAAAATAAGCTAAAATTTTATTAGATAAACTTTTCTCAAAAACCTGCATATTTTCTTTAAGACTTGTTCCATGATAAACCCGTTAACTAGCAGAGTAATGAGACAATATCTAATGTAAAGCAGACGATTTGTATTTAAAAGCATTTATAAAAGCAGATAATCATATATTTATAAAGTTTAAAATTAAGTGAATTAAGAAAAATGTTTCTGGAGGTATTACAAGTGTAAAACCTGTAAATATTATTAAATTTGTTTTTATAGATCTATTTTAAACATGTTTAGTTAAAAAAAACTTTTCCCTCAAAGTATTTAATATTTTATTTTGTAACGTTTTTTAAATGGGTAGGAGAATGGATGGCGGTTGCTCCTTCCAATTTTGGAAAATATTTCAAAGATTGAAAATAAATATATAAAAACAAATATTATTTTTTTATTAAAGTAATTCTTAAAATAATTTATGGTATTACCTGATTAAAATTTGATTTAGTTCTGTCTCAATTTGAATTAGCTTAGTTCAAATTTGAAGTTAAAAAGGTATAGTTTAAATAATTTGGCTTCTTTAATCCGAAAAAATATTCTATATCCAAAAAAACAAATAAAGTTTTTGAAATTTAATTCAAGTTGTGAAGTCTAGTTCCTTCATCTGAGTGATGTGAAGGATAAGCTCATTTAAAATATGTAATGAAGGAAATGGGATTCCTACAAAGAGAAAGATTCTCCAAAATGAACCTTGCAAGAGATAATAGGGTCGAGAATTCAAAACGAAAAAGCACCAAAAGTATATGGAAAAAATTCTTCTCAAAAATAGTTTCTGGTTAACTTTATAAAAAATTAAATTATTATAACTTGAAAAATAAAAAAAGTCATGCAAATTTTAAATTTTTTATATTTTTCAAAAAAAAATAAACGCTATCTTTTAAAACAAACTAAGTAATTGACGAATCAACTAAACAACGAACTACTTATCTGCTTAACTATAACTACCACACTGCTAACGAATGAACTACCGAATCTATCTAACTGAAGTTAAAATGTTAGTTAATTTTAAAAGAATTCATTTATTTTTTACTTTAACATGAATAAATGGATCAACTTCTCAGTGGTTCTTAACCTTTAGGATCTGTTTACCCCTAAATATTGTGAAAAATTTTTTATGACCCTTATAAAATTCTTTTTGATTCAGCAATTTAAAGTTAAAAACAAGAAAATTTACATGTTATATTTTATAATACAGACACTTATTAAAAGAAAGTTTAATTGAAAAAATTTATTTAAATTAATATAATCTAACAAATTCAGTATAATTTAATTAGAAGGCTGGTATTGTTTGTCAGACAAAAGTTTTTCAAAACATGGTGTAATCCTCGACAGACAGCATCTCTTGTCTGAATCAATTGCAAACTTATTACGTGGACTTGTTTTTAAAGACATCATTGCACAAAATCCAGTCTCGCAACAATAAGTTGAAGGTGACGGTATCAAAAAAATCATAGCACGTTTGGAAAGAATAGGATAAACGGTTTTTAATTTGGCCCAGAATAATGGAAGTGCTTGCTCGGAAAAATCGAGTTTTAATTGACTGTCTTCTCTTATTTGAAGAAACTCCACTTTGGCAGCCGCATTAGAGTCATCAATGCTACTTTCGTTCACTGATAAAGGTCTGGTGATCCAAATGTCATTAGAACGGCTATTTAACTTCGGAAAATAGTTTTCAATTGCTTGATTGCAAGCAACATGTGTGAGATTTAAAATGATGTTTGATTTTAAGAGCAAAACTGATTGCATCATACAATCAGGATTAATGAATACATCAAATAGAAATAGTTTTGCAACTGATGGAAGACGTTCATGGGGATACACTTTTTGATACCAAAAGTTTTTCATGACCTCTGCAAAAACTTCAAACGACCCCCAAAGGGGTCACGACCCCCAGGTTAAGAATCACTGTGCTACATAGTTGTAGTGAAATATACATTAAAAAAATAAAAAATTTATGGGGAGGAGAGATAAACAATAGTTGATTGCATGTCAAAATCGCGACAAAAAATGCGACAAACAGGGTATGGCAAAATCTTGACGGAAAAAAATTACAAGAAAATTTCCCCGAAAAAATGGCGACTCTTTTAACTTAACATAACCCTTTGAGGATCAGTGTGATAAGTAAGTCACGGGGAAAGAAAATCGCCTGCTTTAAATATAAGAAATTCGAATGAAGAAGAAATCAGGCTTTTAGTCTACAATATTCTGGTCCCTAAAGTGTTAAATGAACGAACTAACCAACTTAGCAAGTGTTCAGATTAGCAAGCACTCTAGCTAATCATCTATCCAACTATAACTACGAATCCTAATTTTTTTCGAAATTTTTTCTCACGCCACACGATGTGGGCATTTGGTTGTCAATAGCAGCATGTCGTGTAGTGAGCATTGCCTCATTATGGGATTGTCAAGGGTAGAACAATATTCTGTCGTGCGGTGTATCTCTCTTCATAAGTAAAATAACATATGTAAGTTATTGAATTGAATTTATTGGAAAGAATAAAAATATTAAGTAATAAAATGAACAGTAAGTTTCGCACGCCAATCGCTACATCCAAAGAAAGTTATTGACAAGTTGGATTTCTTCAATTTCCCTTCCTTTCACTGAGAGGCTTTTAGTTTTAGTTCGCTCGTTGCCTTCCTTCTCTGTTGGTACTGAAGAAAGTCTTCTGAAGACTAGCGAAATATATAACGTTTTTTAATAAATCTCTTAACAGTGCCAAAAGGTTCCTTTCTTCTTTTCTTACATAATGGAGATTTCCTTACATCAACATACATAAATACATACAAATAATATATAAAAGACATGAGATTACTTGAAACAAATAGGATAACGGATTTGATACATATAAGTACTAAATCTTAATATCTGACAAGGATTATCCATCTGAAAAGATTTTGTGAAAATGAAGGTTTGCTGAGTCAAAGCGGCAGCACTCTCTGCAAAATAGCCTTACAATTTGTCAGTCTATAGAAACAGTTTAAGCTAAGCTACGCCATTTATATACAATATATCATTAGAAGCATCCAAATAAAATCTTTGTCAATGAAGCTGTATAGCAATTATTATTATTATTATCATATATTGAAAATGAGGAGCGAATCAAGCGTGCACTTGGCACAAGCCTTTGTTTATTGAAATGATTTAATTGAAATCAACTTAAACGAATTGAACAGCTTCAAATCCTATTTTTATGTAGACAGTTACCGACAAGACTTCCAATCGCGTAAATTAAATCGTAATTGCATTTAAAGTTTCGTGTTGTGAGTGCTCAAATTATCAACTCGCCTCACTCATATTCTTTGTGAGAGAGAAAACCTCTATCTCTTGGCCTCTCTAGGAATAAGTGCATAAAAATGGTATGCAAGTTCTTAATTTCAATTTATTTTTTAATGTTTAAGTAAAGCGCTACACCAAATCCTCAAAGCCTCAAACCATTTTAAATGGTCAACAGCGCAGGAGGCACTAAGACTCATTTTTGCACAAATCACTTATAAACGCCATTCGCATCAGTTGTATACGTGGAGAGAAAATAATTTCGCTTATCCAATCAAACAAGTCAAAATTGATGAATCCTTTGCGTAATAATGTACCATATTGCTGGTTCCTGCTCCTTTGAAGCATAAATTTAACTAAATAAAAAACTGAGTACAAAGTAAAAAATTATAGTTGAAATATTTTTTATATATAGAAAAGAAAATTAATCTTTGCTTGTATAGTGCTGGTTTTTGTAAAATTTGTTTAAGCTAGGTTGCAGTCTTTCTCAAAATAAAATTGAATGAAAGGAATTAAGATAAATTTGGTATTAGTTATTTCCTTGTTTTCAATCCATCACTCCAAAAACGTATGATTGATCTTCAGATGTAGAATTTGGAGGTGACGTATATTTACGTTATCATTTTAACTTCCTCGTTAAAAAATTTTTATTTTTACTTTGTTATTTTTTTCATCTTTAAATTAATTTTTAAAGTTATAATTGTGCTTGATTGGGAATTTTTCGTTTCAAGTATTTTGAATATTTTAAGGCAGATAAAACTGACTTAATCATATTTTGGCCGCCATTCCTTTAACATTCGCAGACTTAAATGATTATTTTGGCATTTAAGAAGAATGAGATTGAAAGATGTTAGTATGATTAATCACGCCAAATTTATTTAAGGGGGACGATTTACAAAGAATTTTTAATGTGAAGATAACGTCATACATCGGTAACATCTTTTTTGAATCGGTGTTAAAGAGCAGAATCAGGGAGAAAATAAAGGTTTGGAACTTAAACATTGTGGTCTACCAATATATGGAAGTTTATATATATATATTACCAACTATTCAGTCACAAATTTCTCATCCTGTATCCAGTTATCTGTTTCCGGTTTTAATTTCTAATTATTTCAGATAGCTATAGATATTATAAAACTGTTTTTTACGGAAAGTAGGGTTGACGGAGAGATACGTCGTCTCGCATCGCCACTTTTGAAAAATTCTGGCTGTTCAAAGGCACGAACTTTTTTTATTAGGGTAAGTATAATTGATACTTGTTTAAAAATATAAAATACTTATATTTTCAAATTATAAATTTAATTTTGTTTTATTATTCATTGAAAAAATATTTTTTGTTCAATCCTTTACCAAATTAATAAACATAGATTTTAAAAATTTTAACAATATTAAAAATGAAAATTTGTTTCCATTTTTATCATTTTTAAAATGTTTATAAACATTTTATTGTACTAAAAATTTTTTTTATGCAATCAAATATCACCACCAATTCTATAGAATACCAACGACTTATTAGCTCAGAAAAACGAATATATAGAGAAAATCGCAACAAGGTTGAACGCGAAAATGATCGTATTTATTAGGGAAAATATAATAAAATAGGGAAATTAGTGTTAAAGTAAAAACATGGTTTACATATTTTTCAATTAAATGCATGTATTTTTGATCTGATTATTATCAAGAAAATGAAAATGCATAGCGTTTATTATCACCGGTTAAATCCGGGTTTAGCACACTCCGATTTATCTTTAGTTAGAATAAGCCAAAACAATGTATAGCTACCATTCAAGCCAAACGTTAATTGAATATAAATGATATCTTATATCCAATAAGTATTTCTCCCAAAAAAGTAAAGAAAGGTTCTACATTTTCCAATTAACGAATGAAAGCTCTCATCAATTCAAGGAATAGCTTTTGATATATTTTGTGCAAATAAAAAGATCATGATGGAAAAAATTATTTCACCCCGGGAAAAAATTAAATCCTTTTGCACTTTTTACAATTTGGTTTATTCAAGGAAGATGGAAGAGGGGCGCAGATCTAATACTTTACAAAAAGGGTTATCCAGACTTTTTGACGCGTGTTGTAATAAGAAAAAAAATTAAGTTTCGAGTGGCATTTTGTTTATTGCTAATTTACTATTATTATTTATTATAAAAGTAGTCATTTACTGTTAAAAATATCCGTAAAATATATTAAAAAAAACATGAACATCTATCATAAAATAGGTTAAAATATTGATTTTGATTAACCAATGTAAAGTGGAGTTGATAAATGACAATAAACTATAATCGTGCCCTGCTTTATTTTATATTACTTCAATTCAAAAGATGCACAATGTTTCAAAAGAGGATGCAATATCGAGTTTAACAATACCATTTAATAATACCCAGGTCCGGCCACATGTTGCCCACTGGCGCAACTTGGAAAGCACTGCTTTGCAAGAAAGAAAGATGGGAAGCAATGGCTTCTTTTTTTTAAATGAAATATCTATGCATGTTTTTGAGCTTGAGAAAAATGTTTATGAGACGCTATTACCACGAAACTCAGTTGTATGCCACACGCTTATTTGCATATTTATGCATGTTCAAAAATTAGCAATTTTCACTTTATCAAGACTGGAAAACAAAGAGAAGAGTAATTTGCATAATTAATTTTTCAAAATTATCTAAAGTCATCAATCTGACGAGGGAATTGAATTTTTAGTGCTAAATTGATTGATGAAAAAATAATTTGTTTCAGAATGAGTGAGTTATAAATCAAATTTATGTCAAACTTTCAAATTACACTTTTTATCTAAAAGTGTTCATTTTTTTAATGTCGATCATGCGAAATTTTAGAGATAAAAAATGAAGATGTTTACTTTTATTGAATTTTGTTTATGCATCCTCATCCTAAACACTTTCGTTAAAATTGAGCATCGACACTGAGTAATATTCGTATGAAGATCCGGTAGGGAAGCTGACGCCTTTCGGATGCTCCATGTGACATCCAAAGTCTCAACTTCGCATTCCAAAACTTATTAAGATAATTCGTGGTTCTATGACTAAATGCTTGCAGACAGGACCAAATGTTAGCAAAGATTATGAAAAAATGAACAGAAAAATCAGCCCTCTTTTAACCCATAACTAACTAACTAACTGACTGACTAAGAAGAAGAATATATATATTTTTCAACAAGCAAAACAAATGTAGTTTATATGCGATTATCATAGAAAATGTTTAAAAAAATGCTATGTACTACACATAAGGTTACCATAATCATCATTATCAATTATTTAGGCTATTTATTTTCAAGAAGCGTCACACTGACTGTTGGGCCAAATGACAAAGCACGTCTCCCTTAACAAAAAGTTAAGCACTCTCCACCCTTTAACTTCTTTTCTCATCTTCTTCTTTCATATCACTTTTGGAGGCCGATTTTGAATTACGAAGCTCACGTTCTTCATTGCTTGTTCTCAATCATCTCCGCCTATTTCTTCCTACAAATTGCGCAATATCTTCTATTCCCAAGTTTCCTATGATCTCTCTAGTATTAAATTTCATTGCAATTTTCACTCCACACGCCTTTCTTTGCATGGCTCACCTCTCTCTTCTCCAAAATGCCTTCTTTAATATGCTTTGTGTCCCAAGCCCTTAATTCTCCCAGAGTCTATGCAAGCATAAAGTTATAAATCTCTCATTAGAAAACCAAATCACAATTAAAAATCTATAAATCAAATGTCTTAAAAATATTATTTACACACTTTTTCATAGATAAGAAATTAATTATTATTTTGCTTCAAACAACTTCAAAACATGAAGTGACTCTATAAATTATTTTTCACAAATGAAAAAGATTTCACATGAAGATTTAAATAAGCAAAATAAATAATTAATTCTAGGTTAAAATTAATTGATCTTTAACATGAATTCAGTGATGACGATTATTCCTATGAATTATGGATTAGCAAAAAGAGAAGGAGGCATATTAGACAAACATTTAAATAAAAAGTTACCAAATTTGAAATTATAAAGTTCCTGGACTTTTAAGAACCTATCATTTGGAAATAATCAGTGTGTGAGCATTAAAAAATGTGTTATTAACTTTTATTGTGCAATAAAAACAGAAGTTGATTTAATGTGAATCGAAAAAATTAAGAATGTTATATGAAATGCCCCTTAGTAGACAGAAGGCTTTTTATCTCAACACAAAATTATTTTTATGACTTTTAATAATTCCTTTTACATCAATATTTTTCTAAAGACATATTTTTTTGTGAATATTCTAACTAAATCTACCATAAATTCTAAAAACTAAAGGAAGTGAAAAATTCAATAGCAAAATATAAATTGTATGAGAAATGATTTAATCTTTTTGCATAAAAAGTTGTCCTGGATTCATTCAAATTAGCATTTGTGCCTTAAATCTGCATCATTCAGACACTCCATTATCATTTTCATTAATCATGGCAGAAATACTCCTTTTGACACATCTTGAAGATGATTTTGAATAATTTAATATAGTTACGTCATTAGTCTGAAATTAAAATGGAATATATCAGGTATAAATAAACTTTGTTGAAACTCCTGAAGACAAAAAACAGAAAAATTTTCACCAATTACCACTTGATCTATGGGTAAAATGAGATTGGAAAAACAATAGAGAAAGAGAACGCCCGTCACCCTACTTCCAAATCTGCGCTCCTGTTTGAATCCAATCAATGAATATATAAGCCACCTTACTAAAAAAAGAACACTCAGATAGGAATATATAAACATATTTTTTAATTCAGGACAAATGATAACAATTAATGATCGAAGAATTTCATTGTGACAATGGTCTAATGAAATCACTAGCGTAGCCAAAGGTTTAGAAGACGGGGTGGTAAGAAAGGACTATAGTTTTCAAAAACCCCAATATGAACTATTTTATTACAGAAAATTTGTTTAAATATATTAAGATAAAATTCATTAAAATTTTTCGTTCATAAATGAATTTTTGCATTCATTACACTAGAGTTGTATCGGATGTGAAATGTTTTGTATACTGGGATGCGGATAAAATTTGACATCTTAAGCCAGTGATGGCGAACCTTTTTTATGCTACGTGCCAAAGAATTTTTTTGTCTCTCAAAAAAATTTTCTGCGTGCTAGATTAAAAAAAGTTTTTTTATTTCCAAAAAAAACATAAAAAAACGAAAAAAAAGTTGATATTTTTTTGTGTATCATTTTATTAGTTCAAATTTACAGGGAATGAGATTATTATTAGAAAGAAAAAACGTTCTTTTAAAAAATAAAATAGAAGTAAGATATTAAACTGAGACAAGAAATAGTAACTTTTAAAACACTTACCACTTTACTAAAAAAATCAATTTAGCTATGACATATTTATTGAATGAATGCAAGCTGAACAAAATTTTGAAGCACTTTTTAAGTACTATTAAAGTTTTGGAAGAAGAAAAAAGAAAAAAAATTCAAAATTTTCATATGATTTAAATTTTTATATTTTTCAAGCGTGCCATTTAAAATCTCTTTGCGTGCCACAAGTAGCACGCCTGCCATAGGTTCGCCACCACTGTTAAGCTAATACCTTCCTCTGTTTCTCTCAAGTTTAGCCTTCCCTTATTTCATCGTTTAAAACCTAGAACCTCTTTCTCCTACTTCACTCTATACTTTCTCCGTGTTACGTTTGAAAAAGGCGATTGTCGGCGAAAATTCACTTTTGGTTTTTTTTTATAAAACCTTGTGACCATTAAGTTCTTCACTCTTCCTCTGTTTATTCTTTGCAAAATTTATTCTAAACTTCAAAGTTCACTCACTCTTTTATTTATGTAAAATATTTTTTACTTTTATCACCTTAATAAAATCAATCCTAATTTATTTGAACAAAGTAAGTAAGTAAGTAAAGTTTATTTTAAAGCGAAATAAAATTATAAGCAAGGAAAAAATTTCAAAGATTACATAAAAAGAACAAAAAAAAATAAAAAAAGGTAAAGAAGAGAGTTGAAAGTAAGCATGATAAAAAAATGTTCTTAAGGATATAACAGGAATAACTTTGTTAACCCTTTCGTGACCAGAAAAATCAGATGATATTTATTAAAAAGCAGAAGATTCATATACAAAACTATTTGATAAAGCAGACAATAAATCACAGATACACTGTACGTTGGAGTATATAATAAATATAACTAAAAGAAATTGACCCCAACAAATTAAAAATGTTCTATTCTATTGCAATGTTTCAAACTAGTTTGAATTAATAAAATTTTAAAAATTATAAAAATAGCAAAATTTATTAAACAATTTAAATAGTTCAAAGCATTGAAATACATCGCAATATTTTTTAATGTGTTTGAAAAATTGAGATTTCAAAAAGTCTTGAGATGATTCAGCTTTTCGGTATTTTCTTTTTATAAAAAGTAAAGAGAGAGTAATTTTTTCTTAATATTTAAAACTATTGAAATAAATTGCATTATTTTAATTTGTTTTAAAAAATTCAATAATCATGAAAGTTTTGCCAAAATTTCGATTTATTGTGAAAAGTCGCACCCCATTTTGGAATGTACAAATATTTTCAAAAAATAAGGCCAATAGCTAAATTTATTAAAAAAAACTTTTTGCATTAAATTTATTTAAAATAGTTTAAATTTAATTTTTCGGTCTTTTTGTTTAGACGGTCACATCAAGTAATAACTTGATTATTAATTTTTTATTTTTTTAATTTGCGTTTCCTTTTATAAACAAAAAAATGTGGGTAAATGCAAAGAATTTTCCATAGAATTTAGCAACCAGGACATAACTATAAAAGGCGGACCAAATGGTGATTACTTAATGTGACCGTCTAAACGAAAAGACCCTAATTTTTTTCAATATATTTATCAAAATATATGTGTGATCATAAAATTTGTCTTTTAAAATTGCTCTAAAAATTTGATTTTGCCAAAAGTAGTACTCTAATTTTTCGCAAAAATTAGGCCTCCCAAAATATTTAAACAGTCAATTTTTTTAGAGGTTTTTTTCGGAAAATTTCAGTACCCGTTGTTATAATATTGCCTGAGACAAAGTTGTTTTTACCAATTTGCTTTTACTAATTATAAAGTGATTGATGAAGGGCGAAAGACCAAAAATTTTCAAATAGGACGATGAAATCTGTGTACCAATAAATATTTCATTCATCACCAAAACGGATTCTAGCTAAATAATAACATCCATAGAATCTAGATGAATAAAGACTGAAATATACGTAATATCAATACACCATACAATCGTAATTTCAAAAAGTGTTCTTTCTGGTAGTCGGTCATTTGCACAATTTTGATTGATTGATTGATTATGACAGTTTGCAATATTTCTCTCTTACACTAGTTATTTCTCCCTCTATCCTTCTTTTTGATTTTAAGAACATTTAAGAACAGAATTTTACTACTATTGAGTTTCTGCAAAATCCACAATAGTAAGACAGTAAACACATCGATTACTTTGAAATAATAAACGACATCAGTGTCGTTTCACCATCATACACAGAAATACAAGGAATTTTTGCCCCAATTGCTTTGTTGAAAAAAACTTTACGCTCGTACTCTTGACGCTTTTTTTTATCCCAACTGTAAACATAAAAAGGGTGGAACCTTTTTTACAATTATTTTTACAAATTTTTAATAAGTGCGGAAATCAACTTATTCCATTGTCTAATATTACAACATCAACAAAAAAATAAGCACTTTGGTATCCAAGATACAGCGGATTCATATCTAAATTCAATGAAGTCTCAAACAATATTACTACTAGAGACGTTGTTCCTTCCTTCATCTTCTTATTGGAATATTTGATCAGAGATCTCTGTCAATCATTGATGGGAACTGAAGGTGTTGTTGACGCTTTTGCGTATTTGAGCGCAAAAAAATGGACAGATCTTGAATTAGCTCTTTATCAGTCTTATTTTGAATTGTTTTTGAAAGTGTTAAATATTTGTGGAATAGAATGCTTCATAATGCTTTTTCTCAACCCCTTTGACAATTGGAGCAAAAAATTGACACAGATTTTATTAGCCTTAAATCTTCATACATTAATGTTTGTGTAAAAATAAAAACAAATATACTTCACATAAAATTTAGTTTTATATCATGTTTGCGCCCAATGCCTTTCTTGATCCTGATCTTCTTATACAAATGCTGATGCATTGATTTTCGAATGATACTTTTGCAAAAAACTTACAAATATATTTTATTTGTCAACCACTTAATATCTTCTTTGGACCAACTCGTATCGACTTTGACAGCTTTCGGAAAAAATGCAATCAATCTTGCTTCACATCGCTTCTGTTTCCTAAAGTTTTGTATGTTTGCTGCTTGCCACAGCTCATTGATCTGATCTCCTCATTGATATTGATCTCGTAAACCCTCTTTCTCGATCGAGTCTTGCAAACTCTTTCTGTTTGTTCATCATTTAATTGCTTTACTGCTTCATTAGCAATGAAGTCTGTTTCGCATTGATAAAGTACAATTGTGTTGAAAATATTTCAATAAAAATATTTATTCTACTTCAAATCTATTTTTGCCATCAACACTAAAATGTGGTCTGTAAAAGGGATGTAATCCTTAGTCAAATTTGGTCGAAGTAAAACACAATCACCATTTTTTACATCTGTATTTATAGAAGTAGTATCAAAATTCTTTCCTTTATTCTACAGATATTGAAAGCATTATCTTCGCGTTATTATCTTGGGTTTGGTATTTATGGATAAACAAACATTGGATACATAGTGTTGAGAGGAGTACTGGAAGGCAGGTCTGTGGACCTGTGGATAAATAGCTCGAACCCTATGCTCTGGAGATATATACACATAGTTCAGGCCCCATCCACATTCCGAATTCATTGTTCGCGAGAAAGGGATTATATAATGCACAAAACTTTTCCTACCCGTTTGAATAAAAGAAAGTAATGAAATTATGTTATTTACTGCTAAAAATCAATTTTGACTATAATTATTATATATTCTCAATAAATTTGTAAAGCAAACTATAATAATAAGAAGAGGAAGAAGAAGAAAAATATAAGCCTTTAGCAATGGAAAGAATATTAATTAGCCCGTTTACAACAAAAGAAATGGGCAATTTTTTTTATATAAAATAAATAAGTATTTATAAGTCATAATATAGGACTTATGTTTCCAATGAATTTTAATTTAAATCCAAAAGTTCTTTTAAAAGCATTAGAAACATGCCCTTTTCACAATAACGCCTTTATAGACTTTTGAAAATTTTCCCATACAATCATCTTTTTAAATAAATCATCTTACTAATTTTATTTTTTTTTTGTATTTTAAATTAATAAACTTGTCCTTCTTATAAGTTTCTTTACGAACGCTAAAAGGGACATCCAGCAGTCAGAGCTAATACCCGTTTTAATTTCTCTGCTTCCATTTCTATCTCTGATTTGTACCAAAAACTCTTGCTATGTCTGCAGATACAAAAATTTCTTTTAGCTACCGCCCATTTGTTTACTGTTTGTTTACGTGCTGCTTATTATAACGTACTTGATTATTTATTATTTTTCGCTTGAAATTATTATATATTAGGTTATTATTATTAAAAGAGTTACAAATACTCTTTCCCAAAGTTTTGTTTTGATATAACTTCCTAAACTTGTGGAACTTTGAAAAGAAAAATAACAGAGCTCAAGCCCATTTTGTCCAGCTTTTAATCACATGTTGAAGAGGTAATGCAAATTCCGAAATATTTGACAAAAAAGAAAACATTTTAAAGGTACTTTAATAAGGATTTTTCATTAGAAATTAATTAATTTAATATTTATAGAAACAAATTTCATATATGTTGGAGGAAATGTTTAAGTAAATAAAACTTTCAGGTCTTTTTTGCTTTGTTTATATAAGGTGCAGCTTCTGTTAAAAAAAGCAGACTTTTTCATATTGAATTTTTCAGTTAAGGCAAAGAAAGGGAAATTGTCAAAAAAATTTTATTTTTTCTGATGTTAAAAATAAGTATTAGATTTTGATCAAATTGTAAGGCGGAGTTTCTCTACCATGGGAGAATTGCCCACTTCTTGGTTAAAATGGAAATCAAGCGATCAATTTTAAGAGACAGTTTGAAAATATAAGAACAAATTTTGAGAAATATTTTCAAAAACTTAATTTTTACATTGTAGTGAAGATTTCAGACATGGTTAAAAAAAATTTCATCCTAAATTTCAGCTGGAAAAGCATTTATTTTTCACAATTAATGTTTTGTTTAAACTCGAAAAAGAAGAATGGTGATAAATAGGTTTTCTTCAAATATGATATCTTTAGAAGAAAATGTTTAGTAAGATTTTAGTGAAAGAATGAAAAATTTAAAAACGTTAAAGATTTTCAGTATTTTTTACTTCATAGTGGGGTGATTTTAAAATATTTGGCAAACTTTTTACAAAACTTCCTTTATACAAAAGGATAGAGAAACACTGTTCTCGCATGTATGCATAATATCTTATTAGCTATGTATCTTCCGCTTGAATTTGTTGTCTCGTTATATTTTCAACAGCTATACTTCCCGAATTTCTTGTATGCCACACAACTACGTATTGTTTACCTACAGTATGTCTAATTTTTGTAAAAAAATAGTTAAATTTTTTTTCTAATTCCAATAAAGCAATCCTCGTAGCAATAAACGAATTATAAAGTTTTGAATACAATTTTGTTTGCTTATTGGAAGCAAAGATAAATATGCTCTTTTGAAAAGTTGTTCATATTTTTTGACATTACGTGACAATAACATATGTTTTTGCACTATTAACTGATTTTTTCATGCTGCATAGAAAACTCTAAAAATGGGAAAATAAAATTTAAACAAATTTTTTACAAAAATCCCTTTCATTATTTTTTTTATTACCTTACTTTTCTTTTTGGCTACTACTTTGTGATTCATAACAAAAAACAGCTCTTTTTTGGAGCATGTAAAGAGATGTGGTAGCTTTATATTCTGCACAACCGCTTTTCTATGTTACCCTACCATATTTTTATATATAAATTTTTTTTTAATTTTGACACAAAGTTCCATTTTTATATCTTACCTGCTATGCAAAGTTTGGTGAGTTAACATTTTGTCGAAAAAAAGTTATAAGCTCTCAAATTTTTTTACCAAAAGATATTATATACTAGGCCCACACTTCTTCAGCATATAAAATGCCTCCGAAGTTTTGCCAAGCTATCGATAATAGAAAAAAACACCTAAAAAATCACAAAAAAATGAATGATATTTTTTCTAAATTCCTCGCCTCTCATCATCATAATGAAATATTTTTAGACAGTGTTGGCGAATAAAAACATGCTTGGGTGCGGTTCCAATTTTTTAAATTAAGTTCTATACCAATGAAAAAGGTGATGCTACTGCCAAAAGAAATACGCGATTCAGACTCACTTTTAAATGAACGTTTCATTGTCATCAGTCGAAATCTTCTACATTTTAGAGATAAGACGTGAATCAAAATAAGTTATCATTCCATTTGCATCGTATGAATTCGTTTTAAATAATAACAATGATAATAATGGTGGTGGGTATAGTGACAAATATTCTCGTTAAAGTATTTCATATCATTCAACGCATTATCTTGCAGAAGAATGATTTTAGTTATTATTGGAAAAGGGCAAGTTGACAATGCCGCCATTTTATTAATCAGTTTTTACAATGCGCGAAAGTGTATTTTAGATTTGCTGTGATAGACAAATAAAGTGTATACACGTATATTATATGAGCTGTCAATGCGAATTGCACATCGACATATATTATAAAGATATCATTTTTTACTATAATTTGCATCTATTTGGTTTTGGAAAGTAATATTTAGACGTTATTATTTTTATCAACTTAATCGAAGAGATAAGAACGGCAGTTTTGAGAAAGAAGAAAGTTTAGCAAAATGTTTAAGCATCACTAAACGCATTGTTCTACGCGCGCACACTGTTATATAAACCAATTATCATCAATGTGATCAATTTCATCATCACCTTCAACACATCGTCACGCCATCATCATCATCCCATAATCATCATCATTTCTTCAACGCGTTCATTACAAATTTTATACTTTCTCTCATATACTATATTTCCTTTTTTTTCAAAAATTTTTCGACTTAACTGGCATATGTATGAAGAGTCTAGGATTACTCTTATATCACATCCAATAAATAAGTGGTAGATCATTGCTCGCTTGTGTTCATTGTGGATTCCAATACATTTTTGCAATTAACATGCGCTACTTTTTCATTTTCCTAACTCACTATTGCCTCCCACTTACAAGTCCATCATTGTCAAGTAATGATTTTTAGCGCTACACCCCTTATTCACTTCTCTGTACATAGGCATGTCTTTCTTTCAGACAATTCCTTTCGTAAGAAACTTTTTTGCTCAATTATACTGAATTATTATTAGTGTCGCCTCAAATCCAAACCAAATTCTCTATATATATATTCAATGAAAAGGGTCTGGATAAAGGATAAGAATGAGGCTGTAAAAGTTCATCTTTTTCATGTTAAATTCGGCCTTTTCATTAAGTTCATCATTCTCTCATTTATGTTCAATATAAAAAAGTTATGTGTTAAAAGATATAAAAAAAGGCGATGTTGAAGTATATAAGATGAACTTTAAAGTATGAAAGAAGAAAAGAAAAATGATACGCTGTAGAAATCTTCAATATTTGCATCTTGATTACAGAATTTTAACTTTAAGGTAGTACTTTTTAATTTCAACTCATTTTTTTGCTTTAACCCATTTAAGACCAAGCAAAGCAGACGATATCTAAAAAACGCAGACGATTTATATTCAAAGTCATTGAAAAAAGCAGACGAAGATGAAATTACTTATGTTCCAAAAAAGGAACTTTGTCGTAAATGGGTTAATTATAAAAAAAAGTTATTCTACATAAATATTCAAGTGTCTTGTTAATTTTAACAAAGCCATACGCATTTTGTTTATATTAAATATTAAAATAAATATGACTCTTCGTTATTATATATATGAAATATTAGGAATCAAAGACAAATACATAATAAAAAAAGTTTTTATTTTGTCAGTTATATTAAATTTTTTGTTTAATACTTTGAGGACCATAAATTTGAAGACTAATCCACTGCTTTCTAATTTCAATGAGATTTTATAATATTTAAAGAGAACGATTTCATTTCTTGGGTACATCGCTGCTACACTAATTCTCAAAGAGTTAAAATGATATATTATTTCTTTCAATAACACTAAGAATTTAGCCAACTAATCAACTAATAAATACTCTAACTCAAAGAAGCAGCCTGAAATTTTGGAACAGTGAGCATAATTAAGGTTGTCATAATTATAAATCATCAAACAGGTACAAAATGGTATTGAAAAAAGTCAGCAACCATTTTTTTCTATTTCTTACAAAAATAATTAATATGAAAACATATTTTGGAAGTAAGAGAGCAGTTTTTATAGTAGAAAATCAGATTAATCAATCATATTTGAGGCTAAATTTGTATGAGCTTCTTAAATATAACATTAGTGAATGAATAACATGAATTCTTTTCAAGTCCCTGTGTTTCCGTTATTAAGCAATCGCAGAAAAAAGAGACATCTGGCAACTCTAGGCATAACACAAAAACTCAATATAATTCAATAATATATAGGATACATTTTTAAAGATTTGGTTAAAAAAATCCAAGATTCACAGTGAGATGTTAGTCTATATCTACTCCATTTAAAAACTCCGAAAGTTTTTTAATATTTTCAAAAGTAGAAAGCTCTCTTCAGATTTACATGACATCAGAAGAAGAGTTACAATAAATGTGATCAATGTGTAGATTTTTTTCAAAAAGACTGAAGATAAAGATATCACTTTGTTACCCACCTCTGAATGGGGAATAAATTGAAAATAAAATTTTTATAATAGAATTTTCAAAAAATCTTAATCAACTTATAATCTTACTTTTTATAATCTTTACTTAAATACGTTGATAATTTTGTCAATACTGATACTCACTGCAACCTATGCGGCCGCAATGGGCCCCGCGCTTCTCATTTTCAATTTTGATGATATATTGTATGATTTCGCTAAATGCAAGTTTCGCAAAGTAAAGTTACTTTGATCGTCATTTTGTGTTAATGAAAAAGTAATAAAACAAATCCCTTTTCTTTTTTTCAAAATCTTATTTCTCACTTTTAATCTTTTTTCCTACCCACACTGGACCCCGCGCAATCCATTTTGTATAGGGCCACGCGAACACTAAGGCAGACCCTGCTGATACTTTAAATTTATGTATATATTTTTGTTAAATTATTGTATTTAGATGGCGTTAATATGCATTGATAAAATAAATTAACTTACAATCTCCTATAACTATATATTAATTAAAATATAAAAAAATTATATTGAAACTTTTTTAAATGTTTTTTTTAATTTTGTTTTTAATTCAATTATTATTAACCCAGACGTTGTCTTAAAGAAATAAAGCCTCCGTCAATAAAAGATTAAACTTTTTGGTCATATAAAATTCACATCAAACTTTTTTTCCAAGGATATCCTTTCTTTTTCTCAAGCAATACTACATAAAGAGAGAGACAAAACTTATTGAGGTGGTAGAAAAAGGGTGGTAAACTTACTACAATATCACTAATTTTACAATATCAAACACTAAACTTACGTACTACGACTTTATACCTACTACATTTTTTCAATGATGAGGGGTTTATATGAAAATGACAACAAAAGTAGTAAAAAAACACTAGTATAATAGCAATTATATTATAGTTATGATTAAATTTATTATAATTAGTATTTAAATTACGTGTGATTATATAGTTGCGTGTACTACTTTTTTCAGTAAAGAAGTGATAACGTAAAATAAATTTTGATCGATATAAGAAATATTTGCCCTAAAAATTCAATTTATTTATTATGTTCATTTTATCCTATTGATAAGTCAATACAATTTTTTTCATAAAAATATTTGTATGTAAAAGAGAAGAGCTACAAAAACATCATTAAAAACAACAGCATAAAAGACAAAAAAAATAAGTGAAACATTATAACTTCTATATAAATGAAAATTCTTTAATGATTTTTTTTTTGATATTATTCTATAATGTTTATTAAGTAAAAAATAAATTTACATATTACACTTTGGCTGGGATGGGAATAGAGGGATCAGACCCACAAAACAGATATTTTAGAACAAGTTTTAACGGCATGGCCAAGTTGTATCATATAAACAAGGAATATAAGTTCTATCAAAAATACGACAATGTTTTTGTAGAAGTGCATTTTTACCATTAGCATTCATTTGGTGTGAAGGGTCTGCGGAGTTCTATCTAGTCCCATAAAAGTGCAAGCAGAGTTGCACCACAAATTGGCTAGTAACAAAAACAGCTAGTTTAGTAAAACACACGATATTTTACTCATTTTTCTACTTCATTGTTTTTAATAACAATAATTAAAGAATAAATTATGTTAATTAACACTATCATTGATATGTTATAATTTTTTGTATAAATAATGGTAAAGGCTCTTTTCTGCTCAAAAAACTAAATATAATTGCTAAGAACAACGGATAATTCATTATGCTAGTTTAAATTTGATATTTTGTTTAAAAACTCTTTTAGTACCAGTTAAAATATACAACTACATAATTTGTCAAAAACGATTTTGGTGGTAGCTATTATGAAAATATCCAATTAAAGCACATTCGCATATGTACTAGTTTTTTTGGAACAAGGTATTTTGTGTCGCCTTCTGCTTTAGTTACGCATAACTTTCTTTATCCAGCGCAACATTGTTTAAAGCCGAGCTAATTTCGGTTATGGATAAATTTGAGTCCTTTATAATAACATATAGGATTCGTTTTTGAGTTTAAAAGTTTGAGCTTTATTTGAGTCGATCACATTTTTATTGCGAACGAATAAACATAACTTTTTTAGTGTTTTAAACTTTTTCCATTTTTATACTATAGGTTTAAAGAAATATATATGGAGTTTGGTATTTTATATAAAAAAAAATTTTATATGAGATATAAAACTTTATAAATTTACTTATATCGACACAAATATACATACTACAAAGTCAAGCTTTTGCTATATAAATTTATTAGTTCAATTTAATCTTTTTGGAATTCTAATAGCTCTTTTTGCAACTTATCTAATTTATTATATTATAAAATTCTGATGAATTGCGTTTTTAAAGTTTTTACTAACTCTAGTATAGATACCCATTTCACATTTAATTTGGTCTTTTTTCATTTCAGGTACGCATTTATACGCTCACTTTTGAATATATACCGTAGCAGGTAACCGGACAATTCCCCTCTAAAAATTGCCCCCTTGATAATTGCCCCCGGACATTTGCCCCCTGAAAAACTCCTACCTGTGACATTGCCCCCTGGAAAACTGTCACCAGTGACAATGGCCCCTATGATAAATACCCTAAGAAAGCAAATTTTTTAATTTTTTAAACTCGAAAATATTTCTAATTTTAGAATTTTACCGACTTTTTTTTTATATAAAAAGTCAAATTTTATAAATTAAAACAAGTTATAGGCTAAGAAATTAATAAAAGATAACGTTGAAATCACAAAATCTAATATCATTAAAGTAAAAATAAATAAAAATGGTAATATATTATATGAATTTGAAAATCAAAAAGAAATATGAATTATTGATAGAAAGCAGTTGTCCGAACGCAACTCTCATAACAGGCCTAATAGGGGGCAATTGTCCTAGGGGGAATTATCCAGGGGGAAATTTTTCAGGGGCAAATGTCCTAGAACTACCGTAGCAACATCAGTAGTCCGTAATTATAAAATTAATGTGATAAAGACACAGACATCTATTTTGATGTATGGGTTGTATTTTTATACAGACCGAACATAACAAGTTTGAAGTCAAAGAAGAGTTTTCTCTATTTTGTGCATGCAATTTGTTTCTATTCGTTTATTTATCTCTTTCTTGAAAATGAGAATGAAACTATTGGATGCTAGCAAACTTAAAAGGACACATTAATTCAAAAAGCGAAAAGGAATAATTATAATATTTTTTTCAAAACATCAAAATCATAATGTTCGAAAGTTTTTTCAAATGCTTCAATCCAATGTCCATTTTCTAGCACTTTCACATTGAATAAAAATTTCGTTTAGAGATATTTTTATCATTTTTCTAATTACCATAACCGTATATATTCGTGTATCATGCAATCTCGTGCTTGATTTGAAAAATTTTAACCTATACCTGGTGCATCATTCAAGTTTCCTTCTTAACACACAGATTAAGTTAGAGACTAAATTCACTTTTGTATATATCTTTGATATTAAAACACTCCTATTCAAATCAAAGTATATTTTGATTATTCCACTCTATAAGTTTTTATACATTTAAATATTCTCTCTTCTGTGATAGCTCAAGAATTCTTTTTTATTTGTTTCTTTTGAGTCTTCTACTTCTTCGCCTTCGCCTTATCCCCAAGTTAGAGGCCGGTGACGTGCATTTTATTTTATCTTGCATATCACTTTCCTTTAGAGTTTAGACCAATTTGTTCCAGTTTTCCTCTCATTCCATCTTTCCATCTTTTACAAGGGTGACCTCTTTTTCTTTTCCCCATAGCATGTTGTTCCATTATTCTACATATAGTATCATTTTCTTCCTTTCTCTTGACATGACCATACCAGCATGAATATCTTTGATTTTTAGCATTTCATTTCCACTTCTGTTGCTGATCATGGTTTCGGACCTTTCAGAATTTATTTTCAATCCTACTTTTTCCAAACAATTTGGCCATTACGCCACTCTTTTCTTCTTTCTTGTTAGCCATTATTACAGGATCATCAAAAAATAATTCTCACAACTTCTCTGCGCTCTTAGTGCTTCAGATAGCACATCGATGACTAAAGCAAATAAATGTGAACTTAAAATATAAACTTGGTGTAGTCCTACACTGCTCTCAAATTCTCTAGAAAATCCAATCGTTGTCCTAACTACTGTTTTGCTTTCTTTATACATTTTTATTATGATCCTGAAAATCTTTTACTCTAGTCCTCTTTTTCGCAAATAAAAATAGACTACATCTTTGGCACTCGATTATATGCTTTTCCAAGATCTACAAATCCACAGAATACTGACGAATTCCTTCAATCTTTTTTTCTACAAGTTGTTTCACAATAAAAATGGTTTTCATATTTGACATTCTATGTTTTAACTTTCTTGTGTGCCTTTTTGTCTTGAATTTACAATTTTGTATATTCGATTTTCACCTTTTTGGTGTTTAACTCTTTATACAACTCTTCTGTTTTTTTTCTTATAGCAATGGCGAAAATCTTTTTAGCTAAATTCTTTTTTATCACATATTTTTCTTGGTCTTCTTGGTTTTTGTTTTTTTGTATTGCTTAAAAGAAAACTTCTTTTCCCTAAAAGGATGTCTATAATTTTAACCCAAAGATCATGCTTCTTTTTGCTTTCTTTTACCTGATTTGGTTCTTATCAAGACATTTTCTCTTATACCAATCAGAGATTCCTTTATGTTTTTCCATAAAGTTTTTCTGCCATACTAAGATTTTTTCTCCTTCTTCATTTCTTTTTCTATAAGCATGTCCTCCATGTATAGAAGGACAAGTAACCGTCCCCTTATTTCCTACATGACCATTTAAATCAGCTTCTCAGCTCCAATTTATCAAAATTTCATTTTCCATTACTTTATCAATTAACGCTTGTAAATCTGAAATCCATATTAACTCGTTATCTCGTCAAACTTTGATTGTAATTCATCTGTCTTTATTTCTCCTCACTTCTAAAACATTTCCTTTGAATCTTTCTGAAATAATAATTCCTATCCCATTCCTTTTATTTATTTCGCCACTATAGAAAGGCTTATAACCTCCGCCAATCTCGTGTTGCTTTACCTTCTCACTTCGTTTCTGATACACAAAGTAGTTTTTCTTCTTTTCATTTCTTCTGCAATCTCGTTTCCTTTCTCTTTCAGACAATCTATATCCCACGTTCCTAATCTCATTTTCTTTCTCTTTTCAAAACTTTCAGATAAAGATGGACTTTTGGGCTTTTTACAATAGACATAATCTGTTCATCTTTTTCTCGTAGAGCAGATACGGATGCCTTCAGAGTACTTTGGGCTGTACGCAGTCCATATTTGTTTTGGATCATTGGCATATAAATGAAGCTCCTTTCTATAAAGTAAATAAATTAAATTTCACTACATTTTAATTATGTAAATTTATATCTCGTGTATGATGGATTCCCGGAAAATTAGGTGTGAAAAATATCATCTCAGGATAAGCACGTATATTCGTTACTCTTATTAATGTAGGATACCTGTGTCTTTCAAATTTAAATTTCTATCAACTTAAATGGCGTTATTTCGCTTGAAAGTGTTATGAAATTAAAATAAAAAATGTATACACTAATGAAATTAGAAATGGAAAAGGCTTAAAATAGAAAGAGACAGACAGATAAACGAGCTCATATGCACAAAGAGTAGAACTGTTATAAGCAACATTTGGTCATTAATTTCATAGGAAGAATGAATGGAAAGATGTAGCTTATCAAATTGGAATTTCTAGCTACGTCCCTATAAGTTTATATTATATAATATAGATATGGTAGGCAAAAGGCTTTGTTCTTGAATCTAGGCAATATGGAAGGGAAGAGAAGAAATTGTATTCTCAGGCGCATTTCCACTAGAAAAGTGGTGAGACAGTGAAAGAGAAGGGAAATGAGCGTATATAAATGCTATATGCTTTAACTTTGTGCTGAAATCGATAAATAATAATTGATTGTTTTAATTAAGAAATTCAAAGTTACTTGCCATTAAGTCTACATTTTTAGCTTAAATTTTTAACTTTTGTCCGAGCAAAAGTATAATAAGCAACTACATTACTTTTTTCATACAACCTAACAGTACTGCATGCATTGAGTGAGTGTATGTATAGCTTTAACTCCCTCTTCTAAAAGGCTCTGAAGTATGAACAGTGTTCAAGTCTCGTTGCTGTAAGTTTATCTTTTGATACGTGGCCGGTGCTTTATATATTTTGGCGCCAAGATTCTTTTAAATTTTCGATTTCAACCACAAGCAAATAATTTTTCAATTTCTTTTCTTCTAAAATTTTTTTTGTTAAATTTTTTTTTGTTAATAAATAAAAAGCAGGATGTCATCTTTTTACGCCCAAAAATATTAAATAGGGGACTTCAATAAGACACCAATATCTTATAATATAAAATATTAGCTGCTTTAAGTTTTTAATTGAAAAATATGATCAAAGGATTAGTTTGAAAAATTAACCCTTTTGCGACCAGAATCTTGATGAATTTTCGTGTTTTCTTTTTCAACGAAATCCTATATATTTAAGGGGGATGATTTCCATCTGTTGGGATAATGATGTCACACTTGTCCTCAAAGGGTTAAATTGCGACATGCAGAATCAAAAGATTTTTATCAAGGAAAGTAAAAAGAAATTGGAGATTAAGGCATCGTTGTTAGAACACAACTTTCCTTTCTTCGAAATAAATTGGCGATTTTGTTAAAAGTTTTCGGTAGGACTTGTGGATATTTCATGCTCTGATATTATTTCAAGATTGCATTGAAACATTGAAGTAGTGATAATAATTAATGTGAGATAATTTAATTTAATTTTGATGAATTGAAAAATAAATTTGTAGAGTTGAATTATTCCACTATTTATACTCTTTGGATCTTTAACGAATGCTCTACAATTTTTTCTTAGAGCCATCAATCACATGAAATCTTTCCATCATGTCTTTTCACCCAATTCAAAGACATGAAATCCAGATTCAAGATGCAGACTTTTTATGATTCAAATTTTATCAATCAAATTGTTAATTAAAATTAACATACTTATGAGTGCCTCTTTTTTAATGAATGGAGACTTGATATTTGTTAAAGATTCTTAAAATTTGTGAATTAGTTTCTGTGCTTATGGGCTTCGGTAATTTGTTAATTTATATATCATCTTCTGTGGGGTAAAATTTCTTTGTAGCCATATGGCAAATAAAAAAGCAGCATATATACATGCATATCTGCTTTATCTATTAAATGAAATGTTTCCATTATACTTAATACTCCTGAGAACAAGTCTTCTACAAGATTTTGAAAAAACATAAAAAGAAAAACCTTTAAGCACTGGCAAATTCAGTGGGAGGGCGGCGGTGTTGAGGCAATTCCATATCCGCCTGCCAATTTGTTCAGAATATCATTCAGTATAATTCAATCAAAAGTGTTTTTTTCTGAAAAAATAGTTATATTTCAGATCCGTAAGATGATGTTAGTGGATATTCCTGGTATAATATGAATGATACCTTAAAGTAGTACACTATATGCATTCATTCGCAATGCTTTTGTATATAGAAAATTCAAAAAAATTCATTTTGGGAAAAAATGTTATAAAATTGCCCAAAGTTAAATTTCCTTGTGAATTTGGGTCAGCAGGATAAGTTTAGGCGTATATCTTAATCAGTGTTATTTTAGGCTGGCTCTTAATCAATACATAAAAGAAAATAAATCATGATTAATAAAGAAATTGGAAAAAATTTACTCCTAAAGTTGATTTAAGCACTCTGCCTTGAGTATTGATAGTGTTTTAAGACTAAAACAACATAGGAATAATTTCAATCCAAACTCCCGAAAGCGTCAATTGACACAGAATGAGGAATTTATTTAAATATCATTGAAAAAAAGGACAAATAAAAGTTTTTAATGAAAAGTTTTATAAGATACAAATGAAAATATTTGAGAAAGCTTTACTTATTTTAAACAATTAAAATAATTTGCATATACAATTAAAATAAAAGAAATGACGAATGCAGCAGAAATTTCAAAATGCACCAATCATGCTGCTGATCTTTCTTTACCTTTTCAACATTTATTGGTACTATGCAAATTTAAAAGGGTAGAAAGGAAATTCTAATCAATTCAAATTTTTATCAATTAATATCTAAAATATTTTAACATTTACTTTAAGCTAAAAGTGAAATTAATTTATTTATATAGTTATACAACAAACAACTTTTTTTTAACTAAAAAATAATTAAAAATTTAATTGATAACATTTTAAAAAAAATCTTCTTCCTTAGCTTAATGCTAAGTTAAATCAAAAATCTTTTGGTATATTACAAAAAAAATAGTGAAAAAATGAGCTGTTCTGTACTCAGTTTTCGCACACGGTGTAAGATTGTCTCGAATCGTTAATCAAATTTACCATTTTGGAAAAAATCAGAGTCAGCATGTTTTAGTTTATAGAGATTATATATATAATTTAATAAAAAGTTTGTTATGAATTCAGGTTTTGGATATATTATACTAAACATAGCAATATGCATTTATTATATAATTTTGAAGCTCTAGATATTTTTCAACTTTTGTCAATCAAAATATTGATTAACGATTAATAAATTTTTTCTAAAAATATCCTTCAATTTCAAAATACATTTTTAATACAAAATCAGCGATGCTTATTATTTCATTTCTGCACTCCATTTTGGGCAATGTTGTTTAAAAATATATGAAATTAGTGATGCACATGCGTAAATTTAGTTTTTTTCAAAAAAAATAATTTCTGATAAGTTTTTTCAAACAATCGTTTTATCTTGGTTATAGAGTACAGATAAAATTTTTTTGACATAATTTGTCTTTTTCAGACGAAAATAGAAACATTGGACTCACTTTGGCTAAATATACTTTCTTCCGCGGATACCACTCACTTGTAATCGTGTTTAGTATGAATTAATTTTTCGAAAAAAAGAAAAAAAACGCATTAAACAATTTTTTTAAAGATGAGTATGAGAGAAGAAAGCGGCCTAAGAGCACATTAAAATAAGACCATATGGCCAAAAATCTCTCTATATATATAACTCTTAGAGCCTCGCTTTATATGGTCAGCGTATTAGTCCATTCAGGACTACATAGTTTTAAGAAAGAAGTATGTTTTTAAATGTAATGATCAAGACATTGAGTTTCAAACTAGTGTAAGCCTCTAATATTGTGTATTCAAAAAAGGTCTTGACCGTGAATAAGAAGCACCTCCATTGCCTGAGTTTTGACTCAAAAATTTATGTAAACTAAAATTAACCTCATGTTAGCCACTCACATACAGTATTTATTACCTATGTATAGATTTACAAAATAATAGCATGATCCAATAGATAGATAATCGTTGATTTTTCAAATTGGAAGAAAATTATTGAAAAATGATAAAAATTAATCAAAACACAAATTAGCCAGAGATAAAGAGTTATCTCAATTTAGATCTAGAGTGACAAAAATATTTTCAGAATTAAATTGGAGATGATTGATTTATAATCTATCAATATGTTTAATATAAAAATCTTTTGAGTTAAGTCACCTCTGAAAGCTAATATTACTGATAAAGATGAAATATTTTGAGTGGTTTAAGCACCAAAATTTCATTTATTAAATAAATTAAGAACATCATACAAATAGAATTTATTTTGAGATTTATATATTTGACATTGATTAACAGGCTTAAATGGTTTTATGATAGATTGGATTCATTTTTCTATATTATCATCACCACTAAATTGCATACTTCAAATATAAATTTCAAAGTAAAAATATATTTAAGAAATTTTAATATCTAGAAAAATAAGGAGATGTCGTCAAAAAAGCCCCCCCCCCCCCCACTTAGAACATTAGTGTACAAATTTAAACTCTTTTTTATGTAATATGAACATGTAAGTAATCCAGTAAATTACCTACAGGGACCCTGCTCCCATTGGCGCAGAATTTATTTGTATTAATATATCATCAATAAAAATTTAATCGACCTTTTTTAGACACAAATAACAATGTAATAATGTCTGTTACACTTTTATTCCAATTTTTTCTATCTACATACCTGTATTATCAAGGTTTGGGCGTTTTTACGAGAATTATAAATTAAAATTTTATGTTAAATTCACACTAAATTTTTGGGTGGGGCAATTTTTCTTTTTGGAAAACACTGATTTACACAGTTATAAGTAAGAGTTAACATATATGGCATTCGTCATTGGTATACCGTGACAATTTTATCTTCCGATTTACCTGGAAATGATCACAGCCAGTGATTCGTGAACGTTTTTTTACTATAGGACGTGCAAAAATATGCGAATTTTTGTTAATAGAGAATTTTTTGAATGATAAATTTATTTGAAATGATAACCCTTACAACTTAAATTCTTAATATTGAAGTGTTCTAAAAGTTCTTCTACGTTGATTTATTTGGTCTTGATAAAAACTTTCATCAGTTATTCAATTATTTTTTTTTTAAAGTACGTGTTATGTATATGCAGCAATGATTTAAACAGCCTTGTGTCATTCTATTACGATCCCATCTTTTCGACCGTCTAAGTGCGCTGAAGCTTCTCTCCCTGGAACATGTTTTAAAATTTAAATCAGGAAAGAAATATTGGTGATTAAAAATTTGTTATCAATTGTTTAGGAGGTTCAACTTCACCACTTGCTCCAACTGTTCCAGGGTTTATGCTCACAGCAATACCGGATTTCGTTTTTTCAAGGTGGAACACTACGTATCCGGACATATACCTTGTCTCTCTAACAAGGTTTGCTGACTAACAAGGTTAAAACTTATGTGTTTGAAACGTTCAATGAACGAAAAATACATGTAATATAGTCGGAAACTATTCCTATCATAGAGTTTAGTCAGGTGATCTATAGCTTTGTTAGTAATGTATTTTGTCCAAAACCCTTCTATTACATTTAGAAAACCAGAAGTACTTCACAATCATTCCAATAGTTTTATGCAAAATAAATGAAAATTGCGAAACTTTCAAGCGATTTAGTGTGAAAAGATGTTAAACCAGGGAATAAATTAACAAGTAGGCATGGGAGCTATGCTAATTGAGAATTGTGACCTGCTAACTCACTACTTCTTGATTTTAGAATTGGGCCAATAATAATACGGAGTTTTGTAAATACGAAGTTACTTGTAAATCCACTTTCATTACTTACAATTCGCTTTGATAGATCAACTACACTCTAAACGCGTTAAGTAGCGGTTTAACGAGGGTGGCGACAAATCAAGGGACACATCGAAAAAGAATTTTTGTATTAGGGAAAGATTTTTTTTAATTTTCAAAACCTTTTGATACGTATAAGAAGAATAAATAAACGCAAAAGATTTTGAACATTAAGAAATTTACAAAATAAATTTAAGTGTCGTAACTTTCAGTAAAATATGGCAAAATACTTTTATTTATAAACTTTTCATTTCCTTTTAATTATATGATAACCTGAAAATAAGGGAATATAAAAATTAAGTTACCAATTGAAAAAAATTTAAAAATGTGAATTTTAAAATAAACACTAATTTAATTGAAAATAGTAGTTAAAAATTTTACAAATTAGTCATTTGCAAACATACCTTATATGGTGCCGGATCAAAATGCCCGAAAACCAAAACGCCTGAAACGAAAACGCCCGATACCATAACGCCCGAAAACCAAAACGCCCGAAAATAATAATTCGGGCGTTACTATTTTTTGAAGTTTATTTTATTTGGACAGTTTTCAAAAAGGTCGATTTAACACGAAATGATAGTGATCAATTTGACTTGAAAGATAAAAGTGATCATACAAAAATACATTATTTCTTTTTTTTTGAAAAAAAAAATTAAACTACCAATTTAAACGGAAAATCCGTTTGAAACCAGAAAAGATATGACTATTTAAACAGGAAAACAAAAATATAATAATTTCTGATTTTGGTTCAAAATTCCAGGAGTAGTTCGCTTCGATAAGACCGATAAATTAGGAATCTTATATCTGTTTTTTATGCATGTGAAACAAAAAAAGTGTTAAATTTAACATATTCTTAGAAGAATATATAAGATTATAATTGGAATAAAGCGTAGATACAAGAAAAAATCTAAAATTTTTAAATATTTTTTGTAGATTCAAGTTTCAGACGTTCTTGTATCGGGTGTTTTGGTATCGGGGGTTTTGGTTCCGGGCATTTTGATTTTGGGCGTTTTGGTTTTCGGGCGTTTTGGTTTCGGGCGTTTTGACTCGAATTCCTCTATAATGTGTATAAAATGCCGAAAAATTGAATGATTAAAAACTTATTGTAAAAAAACTTTTTTAAAAAAAAAAACACAAAAGATACAAAAGGTATATTTGTTTTAAAGTAGGCAAATAAAAAATCGGAAATTGCATCGATTTCCTATAATATCTATACTTTTTTTATGGTTCACGCATAATACAGTAAAATGTTATGGCTTCAAATCAAGGGAAGTATTTTTTTTTCAAATTTTATTGACTGTTACTGAAAATAGAGGATATTCAAGCGAGGAAATTAGATACGTCCTCTACCATTGAAAGAATGAGGGAAAATTTGGTATCAATAAATTCAATGGGCGTAAGATATTGACTATAGATTGATCATAATTCTTTTTTTTACTTAATTGATTTTATCATTTTTTGCATACAAAAAATTACCCTACTATTGATTTTTTCTACCCCCACCCCCCGTCCCTCTAGTCTATCTCATCTATAGTTATGATATTAAATTGTAAATACGCAGATTTAGTTACACACATTGTTATTACTTACTATTGATTTAGACACCAATTCTACGAACGCACTGACACACAAACAGCTGAAAAGATGACTCGCTCTAATAAAATGTCGTATTAAAGCTAAAAATAAACACAATATAAAAAAGTTCTTTCTTTTAATATATATATATATATATATATGAGGATTGTTCAATATTATTTATAGCATAGATATTCTTTTTGCCACTACTGTTTTGAGTATAGTTAAAGTTATTGTGATAAATTGCATATTTATCGAGATTATTCGAGATAAAACTTTGCGTATTATTAGTACCAGCTCTTCTTCTATTATTACTATTATTACTATTATTATTATTGTTATTATTTTTGTTATTATGATTACCATAAATTGACAAAAATGAAAACATACCAAGAAGCTTCTCTTCTCTCTGCGAAAAGCAGAAGTTCTCGTTTCTCCAAGTTATCGTCATCATCTCCTTCCTCATCGATCAAGATATAATTATTATTTATGCGACTCAAATCTACTTCCAACTCGGTTTGATAATCAAAAAGTAGTGTGGTACAGAATTATGGATTAGGATAACAGTGATGGTGATGATGATAACGACCAAATCATGTGATACACTCACAAAAAGCATATTCCATGTACTTGAAAAATATTCAAAATACTTTTTTCCATTCCACTTCTCTGATTGGCTAATCATTATGTCATATTTGCATATTATATTTAGAAATCTCAGTGGTCGATAGTTTTAGTGCTAAGTATTACCATATTGCATACCCCAAAGGAATTATAAACTCGCAACTTTGGGATTGGTATCATATTTCAAAAAGGGGAATACTCGCTCAACAGCTGAAACCCAACTCTAGCTGTCTTCTTGTTATATCATTGGTTCCCAAACTGTGGGCCATGGCCCCCTGGGGCCATAAAGTAAAATTTAAGGTGCCATAATCTGAATCTATGTATAAATATAACCTACGTATGACCTACGTTGTGCTTTAAGTGAAACAAAACCAAGAATCAAGAAGCTTGTCGATAATCTGTAACATCACCCTTCACACTGAGTAGAATTTTCTCCCAATTAGAGCACTTAATTGTTACAATATTATCAAATTTGTAAGATTCAAAGATTAAATCACATAGCGCAGGATTAATAAACTTTTTCCATCCAGTGGATTTTCTATGTTTTCTTCTTTTTTTTGCTTATTCTTGAAACACCTTTTAGCAAAATGCCGTTTTTAATTAATCTTATGATTATAATTGTTAGATACTAGTAGATAGTCACAGTATTCACCGGCTATGATTGTTGTAGGGGGCATAGACAAGGATCATGTATGAAAAGTGGGTAACTATCAGAAAAAGTTTGGGAACCATGGTGTTATATCATTGATTCCTAATTTTTGAAAAGTATATTATGAATTTTCTTTTAAATAAAAAAAATTGGGGTCTTTTGCAGAGTACAGACATATACGTCTTTTCCACCATACAAGCACATCATGCAAATGAATACACCGCTTGGTCAATTTACAGCATTGGAAAGTAAAAAATGTTATAGCTATTTATTCAATGAAAGAATGCAGCTATTTCCAATAAATAACAGTTTTGAGGTTTTGGCCAATATTGCTCTCAGCCAACAAACCCACACATATAAGAATCCTCACTTTTCCTGAAGCACAAAAGAGATTCTATTCCATTTGTGTTTTCCTTGTTTATTGGATCCTCCCTAAAAAATTTTGCGGTATCAATTGGGAAACGTTTGTAATTCATCTGTCCTATATATACTCATTCACGAAGTGGTCACGGTCAGAGATAATTTTTGTTCCTGGCAAAATGCAATCCTTAAACAAATAGCAATTTCTTAGCAGATCTATCGGCGATACACAAAACATTTCCCTGTTTCTCTACAAATTCTTCCGAAAACCAACTGTGTAACAATGTAACTGCTGTAAACATTTAATTTTCTTGTTGAAAAGCACAATTTGTCAATTCCCAGTGGGTTTATTTTATGTGGGGAATAATTGTGTGCCCGTACCAAGACTTTTAGCAGAATTGTTTTTTTATTTGTTTATATTATCTTGCAATTTTCTGTTTATACCCTCTGTTATAATAAAAGTTTTGAGTTAAGTAATGATATCATTTTTTTTATCATAAAATTAATTTTATTCTACAAACCTTAATAAAAATGTCATTAATCGGAGAAGATTAATTTAAAACAATTTGTAAAAAATTTATATCTAGTAAAAATTAACTTTACTACTTTTTTATTATTAAAACGGGTAATATTTCTAATTATTTTTCATTGGACGAATATAAAAATTAGACGAATTCAAAATGGAAAAATCATGAATTTAAATTGAAAAAAGATGAATTTAGAAATCAAAAGAATGAATACAAAGTTAAATTCACCCTATTGCTAGGATTATTTATTAAGTTAAAATTATATCAATTATTTATTAAGTTAAAATTATATCAACAATATTTTAAAGTTTTAAAACCAATTTTGTATAGCTGAGATTTTAAATGATCTTTTCATATTGAAACGAATTGGCGCTGAAGTGTTATTAAAGCGTTCGCAGTACCCAAATAATGGGAAAGATAAGGAAGTATAAAATTTATTGATGAAAATATTAATCCTGTAATGTTTAGCATCGGTGAGCCTGTTTCAAACGCGCTCAAAAGAAAAGAGGAATAGAAAATAGCACAAGATTATTCATCAATAAAGTTCTATAATTCTTTATCGTGCTCATCAATTTTTCACATATTTGTGGATGAAAGCATGAAGAAACGTAAATTAAAGTGTGAGGACGCGCAATGTGGAAGAAAATGCAGGAGTCGTTGCAAACAACTGGTCGACCTCAGCTACCTGGGGTATGGGCCAGGCCTGCAAAGGGAAATGGATTGATGATGATCAATTTTTCACATATGTTATCTCTATATCAAACTAAACACAACATAGGAATTAAATAAATTAATATTTGTCAAAATGTTAAAATGATAAAAGTTAAATTGAGTCTTTTCAAAAATTTTGCAAGCTTTTTTTTTAAAAAAAAAGTCTTTTTTATTTTGCAAGCTCAAAATTTGTTAAAAATTAAATTCCGAAAAACTGAACATATTGAATAGTTTATTCTCTTATTATTCTTTACTACTGATTCTCTAAATTCTTTCCAAAAATCTTAACATATTGTATTGTGCTTTAAGGTGAATACTTTTGAAAGCTTTGAATTTTATTTTTTGTGTTTTTTGAATCAAAGGAAGTTTTCCTGTTAGTTTGGAGATAAAAACAAAACAGGATTTACAAGAAAAATAATTTCTTGTATGAAGTATCCATTATAAATAAGGATATTTAGGAAGTAAAAGAAGTATCTTTTAGAGTATAAACTGGAAGTATAATAAGTGAACTAATTTTTATCTGATTATATTTTCCTATGAATAAAGGAAAATATTTATTAGATGATTAAAATTAAGCTATATACCTCTCTTTTTGAGATGGAAGTATTTCAGTGTATGTGGTTGTCTATTGTCAATATGTATGCACTATGTTTGTATTTGTATGTATGTATGAGTATATGTGTGTGTATGTATGTATGTCTAGATGTTTTTGTGTCAGAGGTGTATTAATAAAAATAAATAGGCAAGTTCAAGAATGTCACAAAATGTATATGTAAATGTATGTAAGTATACTATACCAAACCTAACCTCAACATTAACTCTAATACTAACTCTGATACTAACACTAATGCCAATTCTACAGTAGCCCTAACGCCAACAATAGGTTTCCAAAAATTTTAGCATTTTGAAATTGGTTGAGCACTTTTCAATTATTATGCAAATTGAGATAAGAAATTAAAAAGTCAAAATGAGCGTTAGCGTGAATAAAGAATTTCATTTACAATAAAAGTGTCTTATTCCTCTATATTCTTAATTGCAAGAAAAATGCTCATCATAATGAGTTTCTTTTTCCATTTTCAAAGTATATCTTTGGCCTCATCCATCAGTAATTTCAAAGATGTCAAAGTTAAGCAAATCTTTCTTACTTGGCACGCTACTATTTTTGTCAAATGATTGTGTTTGAGAATTGATAAGGATTTGTTATTTGTGATCTTGTGACAAAAAATATTTTTTCAATATTCCATTCATCAAAAACTTTGAGAAGAGAAAGATTTTTATTATTTCATATAATGCACATTTTAAGTGACAAAGTTTTTTGCGTTTTATGATGAATAAAAATAATACAGTGAGTTCACCCATAAGACAAGAGATTTATTTTTTGACAAATAATCGAGTTCCTCTAATGTATAGGCTATGCCGTGAGCCTTCTTAACCAGACACCGGTGATTTGAAGGAAGTTCATGATTCAGAATATTCACATATCATCACTGATTGGTTAATTTCATACTAAGCTGTAGATATCTACTCTTGACTCTAATAAAATCAGCACTGGGCTACTTTTAGTAGGATACAAATAAGTTCTTTATGCAAAAATAGAAGCCCTCTTTCATAAGCACTAAATGGGCTCAAAATGGTCAATTTGCAAATCCTTTCATCAGCACATCTGGCATTGCCCAATGGGCAAAGGAACGAATGCACCTCTGCGAATCACTACCATAGGACATATATCTATATAAATTTGCTAAAAAGTTTGCTCAGACATATTCATTAACTAGAGAGATAAGTGAAGTTACATGGATTAAGAGAAAGTGAGAGGTGTAAGATTTAAGACATTCTTTGTATGTATAATGCACACGTATATCTGTTAGCTTTAAAAGTGACATACTAATTCATACAAATATTGGTGATTACAGTTTTACTTTATTTGCAGTGTTGTTATCTTATTTATTTATCGGGATTAAGCTATATAATTGAAACTTGTCAATAAAATTCGATACTAAATCATGAAAAATAGGAGTCATTTCTGTCTATAGTTTGAGACATTTTGTATTTTATTTACAGCATAAAAAGTATCTATTACACACAATTATTTTTTTGACAAGCATTATTGACAAATTAATCCTACCAGCACTGATGCGTTAGATAAAAAATTAAGTCATCAAATTTAATGTTTCATTTTTATGTTACTTTGATTTTTCATTGAATTTCGTTGGAAGTAAGCATGAAACGGAAAAGTTATTATCTATCAAAAAAAAACAAAAAATTTTTATATCCTTTCCCATTAAAAAATATATAATTTCAACTATAAGATTTCTTTACCATCTATAAGTTTTGATTCAAGAGTAAATTGAATATAACACTAGAACGCCGATAAATATTTCATTTGTTGCAATCACATCACTTCTCATTTCTCTCTCTAAAACAGGGATCCCAAAAGTGGTCGATATAGCCCCATGGGGTCGATGAGGGTTTTCTAGGTTTTGATTATTACATAGAGGTTGAAAGGGGTCGGTTATGTTATGGGGAATCAATTTAGTTTCCAGGCACGAGAAAATTGATATAGTCATGAAAGTTATTCATTAGTTTATGAAAAATAAATAATCAAATATCATTTTAAAGGTAAAAACTTGGAGGATAAAATAAATAATCTATGAAGGGGTCGCGGGTTAAAAAGTTTTAGGAGTTCTGGTTTATAAGATCCTATAAATTTTTATATATTAAAATTTTTCGAGTTCTAATATTTTTTATCCAGCACATGCATTTTCTTATCACTTTTTTTTTGAAAATTTCCTTTCAAAATTTCGTTTCAAATGTTCAAAATCATCATTTTTAATATCTTTTATTTATACTTTTTTTTAAATTTCATGTAAAAATTTTCTATTGTCACTTTTTTTAATAATATTTAAAATCTTTTTGCGTTAATTGAGACTTTTTGGCATTTTTGAGTCGTTCTAATGTCAAAGTGTGTATTATACCTTCCTACTATAAAATCAAAAAAAGGTACATTCTTTTTTGAAATGATAAAACCAGAAATAATCTTTTTAATGACTTAACCAAATCTGACTAAAAGGATTGGAACAAAAGAAACGTAAAACATGATTTCATTTTAAAGTTTAAGTTTATGAAAAATTCATGTTCAGTTTTCACAAAAAAATTCTTCTCTTCAAACAATATAGATTTGAAATTTAGGAAGTAATGTAAACAAAAAATTTTTCTTTATAAATCAATTATCTACACTCCAACATAGCCTCATAGACTCAAGCGATAAATTTTTGTTTTATATAAATGGACAAGGGTGTCACAGCGTCATCATATTAAAATATTTTAGTTTCCAATCTGTGTCACAGTGCGTCACCATTGAACATATACAGTTGTCAATCACATTTATAAGTGATTTAACTGGTTTATTGGGTATCAATTAAAACAAATTTAAATCTTATAAAAAATAATACAAAACAGCAGAAGTTCACAAAGAAAACATAAGTATACACAACATATCAGGTGACATTATAAATATACTTCTAGTCGTTACGAGAGTAACAGTGTCTAGAAAACAGAATATTTTAGCGTCCTATTTATAAAACTATATAAAACATGACAAGTATATAAAGTTGCTTGCTTTGTATGTATGTATACTACTAGGTTTTGTGAGTGTCACAGCGTCACCCGCCTTATAAAATATAGAAAGCATTGGATATTGTGTCACTTTAGGAAACAATACACCTTATAAAATATAGAAAGCATAGGATATTTTAGCGTCACCGTATAAAACAAAGCAAGTATATAAAGTTAAATTGTATGTATATTTCTAATTGTTGTGAGTGTCACAGTGTCACAGCGTCACACACCTTATAAAATATAGAAAGCATGGGATATTTTATCGTCACAGTTGCAATTATATAAAGTGCTTTGTATGTATACTCCTAGTTGATGTGACCGTCACAGCGTTACCCATCTGATAAATTATAGATAGCTTATGGCAGTGATTCTTAACCGGTGGCCCCCTCTAGAGGGAGCACAGACCAGTTAGTTAAAGAAGGAGCAAGGAATGAAAAAAAGGGAGAAACTATCATTTTTTGGAAGAAAGAATATAGTAAAATTTAAAGCACCATAAAAATATTTGATACTCAGTATCGATGAGATCAAATTGATTCTTTGAAAATAAAAAAAGTCGAAATGGGGCGTTGTGCAAAAAAGGTTGAGAAACCCTGGCGTATTTTATCTTCAACTTATAAAACTATACAAAACATAGCAAGTATATAAAGTTGTTTTGACACTTATAAATCATTTTATAAAACTATATAAAACATAGTAAGTATATAACTTTGCTTTGTATATGTTATTAAAATAAGTGTTTGCATTACATTTGGTGTTATGGCATTTAAGGCGTTTTTAAGATTAGTGTTAACATTACGTTTCGGGTTAAATATAGTAAGGTGTTTGAATTATTATTAAAAATAAGTGTTTACTAATTAGTGGTCTGGCAAAATCACGGGAGATATCCAAAATCAACACTTAGTATATTAAGTGTAAAAACTCGCGTTTATAATCCGTGCTTTTTTACAAGAATTTATTTACTAAAGATGGGGGGTGTGTTTTATCTATACGTAAAACAAAAAAATATTGAAATAGAAAAGCGTGTGAACGAAAATAGGCAAAAAGCAGCTTATAGATTATCCCTTGAAAACTATTCTAATAATCTTATATACATATTATATGCAATTACATTAAACTTATATTAATAAAATTAAAATTCTCTTTAGCTCAATTTTTCTAAAGTTACAGTGAGGATTATCCACTAGGTAGTAGGTATGTTCCTGAAAATAATAGCTTATACTTGGGAGGCGGATTATTTTCCACGTTATCGAAATAAACACGAGTGTTTACGGCATATGTAAGTTATAAAGTATATAAATGGTGTTTTTTATGATATGTCATGCATACATACATAAAGATACTTGGAAGCTTAAAAATATGAAAAAAAAACGTTCACATCCCTTATCGATCTTCTTCTCTTCTAAAAGACTTTAGTTGTTTTAATGTCATCATATCGTGCCATTTTTACACACAATTCTTCTCTGAAGGAAAGCTCATACAATTTAAAATAGAAATGTCACGTACTCTAAAGCTTGCATATTATAACATTCAAACATTCTGCCAAGCTTCTATTTGTCAATTTCACGAAAATAATAAAATCTCTGCACGTAAAATTTCGTTTTTTACTTTCTACACTGATGATCATTAATTTTACGAGCTATTTTGTGCTACAGATTTAAAGAACCCGCAAAGTAAAATTCATTTATTAAGATAATGCATACGCATATACACCAGCCCAAAGTACGTAAGTCGAGTGTTTCCTAGGCCACGGTGGTCCTAACGATGTGTTTTGTATTACACCAACATATGTATATGCACAAATAAGAGTACACTAAAACATGGTCTAAACGCCAACTTTGCCAAGTCTAAACGCAACGTTGCGTATGCACTGTGTATTTAAGCTACCTCTATAGAAATCCACCTGTCCAACAGCGCTAGCGCCGCCATTTTGTGGTCTCAAACCGGCAGAAAGCCCTGTGTATAACCGCCATTAGATCGGTAAATTCAGACTCCATTTAAATGATCTAGCCAATTCACAAATATTCAAAGAGCAATCAAGAGACAACATGTTTTAATCATTTTCCAAAAATGTTTTACAAGTATCACAAAGCTGATTTCATTAATAACGGGGATTTTTAAAAGTTTTCTAATGTCATGGATTATTCTGGGTTGGTTTAAGTGGCACCTTTTTCAAAGCATTTATCGCATTATCTGATGATGATGATCGTGAAAATGCGCAAGTGACCGCTGTGACCGAGACTAGTGTACTGCTTGAAAAACTCAGACAATTTGAACTTGAAACCCGGGACGCGGACTATTTAATGAACGTGGTAAGTCTGCAGAAAACACAGCTTGCATGGGACTTATGAAGGAAAAGAAACAAATGAGCATAGGAGACTTCTTAGCTAACTCATGTAGAAATGTGTAAAATGTCGTTGAGTTTTACTTCTTGCTCACTCCATCAATCAAATAAATCTTATTAAAAATTTAAATTATTTTTTATCTTTGAAAGTGTTATATATATTTTACGTTTTGTATATATTTTAATGAAGTTAATCGTCCAAGCTCCACTTTTCTTAGGTCCCAGCAATGGCGGTTTTATACAGGTTTTACTGTATATATTATGTATTTTTTGTCTTACATATAAAGATATTTTGTATTTTATATTTGTTAAAAAAGTACTTATCCTTTGAAAATTTGCATACATATTTATCTCATTGAGGAAATCTGATAAACCTGGCAAAATTAATTGGGGTCGATTACCTAAACTTGAAAATGAAATTATACACGTTTGTGATTAGAATTTAGTATTTGAGTACTGGTCCATTTTGTGTAGACAAAAAACTTGAAATTTAGTATACTAAAAATTGAAATTTCAATTAAAAATCGAGCAAAATTTTATTTCCGATTTAGGTCAATGACCTTAATTTCAGGTAATTTCACCAGCCTTATCAGATTTTCATAATGAAATAAGGAATGCATTCAAATTTTCAAAAAGAAATTTTTTTTAACAAATAAGAAAATAAATAAAACTTTTATTGAAACAAGTTGAAAACTTTATTAATTTTCTATCACTCTGATCTATTTCAGATAAATAAACAAATCGTTATTACAAAAACAGTGTAATAAATTTAAAAAATATTTTTCGACATTTTGTCTATTCTGTGTCGACATTTTGTCTCAATACTGTCTTGAGACAAATTTGAGTGGAGACATTTAATAATAATCTGTGGATTACCATATGAATACACTATTTCAATTATATCTTTTCCTTACCTTTTTAAAAGTGCACAAAAATATGTGTGTAAATTAAAACCATATCTATATCTCTTCCTATCTTTTTATACAATAAGTTTAGAGGCAAGGTAAATGCATAAGTTATGATAAAATGTAGAAACATGACGCTCAAATTTAACAGCAACAAGGCAATAGTTCAAGCCTTACGGAAATAACCTCAAATTTTTCAAAGTAGGCTTGAACACACAAAGTGAAACTGGTGACGCTTCAATAACCGAAACCCACTCTTTCACAGAGTGTGCTTTTATTGATGATGTTTATTGATAGATTACAAGAGAACTCACAATTGCCAGTTATAACTAACACCGTGTATGCACAATTATAATAAGAATAAAAGTAATGAATATTTCTCATGAATAAATTGAAATTATATATAATTATAATTTTTAAACTTAATATCTGCATAAATATGTATCAATTTTTACTATTGAGTCTAAAATCGCTCAACGATTCCTAATAACGTATGAATATACTTTTCAGTCCTGACAAATATAAATTAAACACTCAATTCAAATCTATATACAATAGTTAGTGCACGTATAAGGGTTAGGGTTAGTTATGAAGGGCCGTTCATATGTTTTTAGTGAGATGTCAATCATTTTCCAGGTAGATTGTAGACTGGGCATTCTGGGCGGGACCATGATATCCATAAGAATGCGTGCGAACATCACAAACAATTCTTTTTAAATTTTTATAACAGAAACTAGCTTCTATTATGAGGACCCAATGAATTGTCTTTATTCTCTATATGCAGTATAAAAATTCAATCAAATATTCATAAATAAATATTCATCCATTCAATTCAAGTTATAAGGACATACATTTTTTTCATTCAAAGAATAGGCAAGCATAGAATTTAGCTAGTTAATCAGTTATTTAGTTAGTTGGGAGGATGCTATGGGAAGCCCTCGTTAGATAAAAGAAAAAATTAATATAATGCTTTGCACTGTAAGTGAAATTATATACAGTGAAAAAAAAACTTTAGAACATTTTAACATCTTACAGAAATACTCATATCTCTGCCGCTTATATGATTGATTATATATATTATGGTTTTCTATTAATTGTTGAAAATAAGTAAAAAATATTATACAGTATTATATCCAATAAATAAGAAATATTTTTCTGATACTTTAAAATATTTTAATTTTAATTGATCAATAAATTTACTTACATCACTTCAAATATTAGAGATGTTTTTTCAGAACATGATTCTTGAACGTATACTCTATATTTTATTAATAGTGTAACTTGTTATACCCCCTCCCCCTCCATCAAAAGATTCCTTATTGCGCTCCTCTCAGTTAATTAGATAAACTGTTTAGTTTAAGCAGGTTATCGACCACAGTCGACATATGTCAACTTTACAAAAATAAAATCGTATGCGTTTATCAATGCTCTTTAATACAAATCTTCTGCTTTACATTAGATGTCGTCTGATTATTCTGGTCGTTAACGGGTTAAGATAGATGTTAATTTTTTTCCTATGGCGAGAAAGATAATTAGTTTGTTAGATCGTAGTGTTGAAATGATTAATTTAATATGATTTTTATTTAATGACATAAAATCTTTTTTTGGAAATCAATTCAACTAAAAGCACCTGCCTTTTGAACAATCAAAATATAGGCATATATTTTATTAATTAATCCCCATTTTTAAATTGATTCAAAATTTATTTATATCATTTGTGTAAACAAAGTCATTATTATCGATTAAATAGGAAAAATGTACCCATTATTATTAGCAAAGCTATGCGCCAATGATCATTTCCTTCATTTTGAAATTGCTGTATTTTTGCTCATTTGATATTCCTGTAAAATCATTAAAAAAAAATCTACATTCTTTGACTAATTTTTATCCATATCATCGCATAAGCAGTTCAAACTGACACCTATGATTGATATATCACATTTTTTAATCGTGTCTGCTTTCTATGCGATGAAATGGATTAAATAACTCTTATTTATAAATTACTTTTCCCTTTTCAAGATAATCGCTGGGATTATCGCTGAAGAAGAAAGGACCTTATTGTTTTGTTTTCATATAGCAATTTTGCTACATCTTGTGGTATAGTGAATTTGTATTAATTAAAACCGAGGCAAGAATCTTTTGTGAATTCTTTTGCCAACGCGCGTCAACATGTGAGTGAATTTAATTCAACGCGTATACCAAAAAGTCAAAGTGTGTTTTCAATTATAAAAGAATCGATAAACTAGAAAAGAGAGAGTTGAAGTGATGATTGGTTTTGGAGTACTGAGATAAATTGGCTTTCTTATTTTTCGCCAGTTTTTATGTCAAAGAGAAGTAGCGAGTAAAATTTATTAGATTTTTGGACAGTAAAACAAATTTTGTGAAGTATCCTACAAACCAAATGCTAAAATTTTGCACTTTCTATTTTTTGTGATAGCTTTATTTTCTATATCTTTCTTTTTTTCTAACTCATGAAGAGGCTTTTTTTGAAGAAAAATTATTTAAATTAATTGTTTTTAAAAATTTAGCTTTATTTTTTTCCAGTTTGAAGGCGTATCCAAATGAATCCAAATAATTAATTGTTGTATTTTTATGTAAAATTATTTTTTAGAACAACGAAAATTAGATTGCGAAAACTCTAAACTATTATATGCTATAAACACCAATATCAATGCATAAAAAGTAGAACTTGTCTTCATTAAAAAATTAACTCTTAAAAGTCTAAAGCAGGGGTTCTCAAACTTTTTGACCTAAGGTACCCTTTGGCTTAAAGTTTTTTCTCACGAACCTTCACCACCATCCTGATATCGAAAATATAATGATTTTTAGTGTAAATCATTCAGTGAAATATTTTCCAATGTAAAACAATCAAACTACTTTAACTCAAATGGCTTTATTCGAAAACTAATGAAAAATCAAAAATTATAACTTGAAAACACAAAGGAAAAAAAGTATTTTTATTTTTGGTTGAACAAAGTCGTGCTCCACATTTAACCTTGATCTATGTGCTCACACAAGTAAGTACTTGGAAACATTAGCAAGGATTTCAAAACTACTTTAGATATAAAGGGGTAGCACACATCTTAGACCAGAATGTTTTGAGAGAATGTGTTTCAAATCCCTCTTTTGCACTAGAGTCGTTTACCAACTCTAAAAATTTTCCTTGCATATCTTCTGAGAGAAGATTAACATCTACGCTAAAAGGATTTCTAATCAATTTCGATTCAATCTCATTTTGTTCTGGAAAATAAGCATGAAGCTCAATCTGTAAAGGTGGGATTTAACAAGCTTCAGAATTTCTTGTTTTTCTTAATATTCTCTTTTATCAAACATTTCGCTAAAATATTCAAACATAGTAAAATTTCTATTTTCAATTCTTTCTTCCCAAAGTTTAATCTTCATTATAAACGATCTCAGTTTGGCCATGAAATCAATCACAGTTATAAACCTACCTTAAAGTACCTTAGGCAAGCTTTTTAAGCCATTGGTTGCCTGATAGTTTTCCTGAAAATTCCATTGACTTCAACTTGTTATCTCGCATGAAGAATTCAGTAAGTTCTTTTTTCAGTGATTCAACCATTGCTAATACATTTCCCATCGACAACCAGCGAACTTCAGTGTGAAGGAGTACATTTTCTTTGTTGCTTCCAAATTCCTGGCACAAGAGTGAAAAAAATCTTGTATTTAAGGCGCTAGATTAGATTCAGTTCACCATGTTTACAACATCATCAAGCACTGTAAATCAGATGGGAGAGTTTTGAGGCCAACGCATATCGATGCAACATGCAATGAACAGATTTTATTTGAGAAGTCATTTCCTCGAAAACTGGAACGATGGCCGAGCATTGCTGGTGCTCCGTCGGTTGTGATTGCACATACATTTCCCCAACTTAATCCTTCTTTCTGAAAAAACAATGAAACTTAATTGAAAATATCTTCACCTTTTGTTGTTGATTTCAATGTTTGACAAAACAAAAAATTTCCCCTTAAAATCTTGATCTTTGATATATCTTACAAATACAAGAAGTTGAGCACATGAATCAGTATGAGTCGACTCACATCAAGTTGAATTGCAAAATTTCCGAAAGCAGAAACTTTTATTTCTGTAATTACCTGTTGCTTGACATCATCAGACATATCTGCAATTCGTCGATGCACAGAATCTTTTGAAAGAAGTATTAATGAAATCTTCTAAGCAGAGTCACTTCCAATGAGACAACTTATTATGTCTTAACAACAAGGAACTATCAATTTCTTTCAAATTTTATGGGGCTTTCTTTCTTGTGCTATTCTAAATGATACCATGTAAGATGCACGTAAGCAGGCTTCAAAATAAATAAGAAGTCGTGAAGAATGAAAAGTGTTTTTTAAACGTCTTCTTTTGTTTGAAAAATGCAATATTTTTGCTGTTGAAATAAGGATGACAACTATTTAAATGACGTTTCATAAAGCAGGCTTGATGCACTCCATTGATAAAACTTTGTGACATATTACAAACTGAGGGAACTCTATGCTATTTTTATTGAGAAGTGTAGTGTGCCAAATTGAATGTTATCTCATCATATTGTCTTTTTTTCACTACTGAATTCATAAACAATTAAAAAAATCTAAAAATAACCTAAAAATCATAAAGAGATCAAATACATAAAAAAAATTGAAAAAATGAATTCAAATTATTTCTTAACATTAATTCATCTTTAAAATCTTGGAAAATATTTTCCCCAATCAAATCAATTTTTGATAAAAAAAAATAAATGCGTGTAACCATTTTAAAATTTAGTTAGACGAAAAAATCTGAAGTAATTTTTTGAACTAACTTTTTTAATCAATTTTTTAATTTAATTCTTTTGTAACTTTTAAAAGCTCGCGTACTCCTGAGAAATTTCTTAAGAACCCCCAGGGATTCGCGAACCCCAGTTTGAGAAACTCTGCATTAAATGTAAAGAGCATTAATTATTTGTGTTACTTTCAATACTTAGACTTTTATATTTTATTTGTTTTAAGATACTTTAAGAATTTAACTCAGAATCTTTACTCAAAATTTGAGCGAGCTTACATCTACAATTCTGAATAACATCACTCGCATTCCATCATGAAGATAAAAGTAAAACATTTTTATTATAAATAACGTTTACGGGCTGGATTGTTCAAAGACTAAGTTGGACGAGGAACTAACTTTCAAATTTTGAATGTAAGTAGGCAAATAAAATTCAAAGTAAAGAGTAGACATTTTTGCACTTGTAACATTTTTGTATTACATCAAGTGTGTGCCTATAGCAAAGATATCCATTATATAATTTTCAGGAACTTTGCATGATTTAATACAAAGAGACAAATAATATTTTTTGTCATAATAGCGCATACAGAATAATATTCCCAAAATCAACCATTTTCTATTGGCTTGTCTCTTTTGCATCATAAATTTAATTTCCTTAAAACGAATTTAATATACAGAGCAAGGGAAACAATCGGGTGAACAATTAAGGAAAGCATTAACTGTCCTAATAAATTATTATCCATATGATGTTGATATCAATCTCACAAATTTTTGAATAGTAAAAAAATTAGTAAAGTTTAATTTTTACTAAATATAAAGTTCCATTACTCTCTAAAAAAGATATAAGTAAAAATATTAATGTTTGGGGTGTAATTCAGGAAGTAAAATATTGATTTACTATCTATATAGTTAAAATTACTACAAAAAATGTGAATTAATTTTAAATAGAATTGCTCTGAAATGTATTTTCAAAATATCTTAAATAACAATTTTACTTTTTTTAAACTTTGCAAGATATTAAATCTCTTAATAATTTAAAGCATATTACTAATTTAAATTATTAAGAATTCATTTATATTAAATTTTTGTATTTAGATGGCGTTAAAATATAAAAAAACTTTTTTGAAGTCTTTTTAAATTTTTGATTTTATCCATCAATATCAAAAAAAATTTTATTAATAAACTAAATCTTCTCTCAGTAAAAGTTTTACTTTTGTCCCCAAAAGCTTCTTCCTCTGTAATTCAGAATAAAAACTTTTTTATCTTAACATTTTTTAGTTTTTTTATTGAAAAATGGTAGTGAAATAAAGTGCTTATTTTTGAAATACTAAAGAGTAAAATTCCTCACAGTATTCCCTATAACTTTATATACTAGCAGATACTACATTTGTTTTCTGTGTCTAAAACCTAAATAATATTTTGCAATGTGTGAATTAATTGCAAGGAAAGTAAAAATGTTATAGTTGCGCTGCATCATGTATAAAGGGTGCATCAGCGCCACACTTCATGCTGTTTTTCATAATGAAATAGGAAAGACTGAAATTAGTTCTATTATTATTATCATTTAGTTCTGGCACATAACTTCTTTCATTTTAAACAAAAATTACGTAACATTTTGTGCTCATTTAAAAGCTCTTTGTTCAATATGTTGCGCGAAATAGTTCCTTTCATCGTTTTGATTTCTTTGTTGTAAAGGAAGTTAATGGAAAGATTACAACAAAATCAATCATTTTACACATCTAATTTTATTAGCAAAGGAAGCTAATTTTTTGTTATTATGAACTAATAAGAATATGTGCTTGCGTCAACAAATGTCAACGATTGTTTCCTTGACAGACAAAGTAGTTGCTATGATCTTTATTCAATATACATATTTTATTAAATTTAATATTTTAATGTAATTAACTTAATGCCCCTAACAAACAAACTAACTGACAAAGTAAGCAAGTAAGTATGTGTGAATGTTCATAACTATCTAGATGAGGGTGTTAGTACAAAAACGTGATCTCTTAGAATAAAAAATCAAGAAATCTGTGTATTTAATCATAGATTTGAAATGATATGTGTTGATTAGTTGTTTGACAAATGTGCCATTTATTTTTGGATTTAAGGTAAAAATAAGATAAGTATTAAGAGTATATACACATGTTAAACAATTTATTAAAGCAAATGTTTTTCACCAAAATTCTTGATAAGAATTTTTAAATATTAAATAATTATAATAAACCAAAAAGTATTTAACTCTTCAGTTTAGAAAAATTATAAGAAACGATTATAGTTCTTTAAAAGTTAAAATTTATTTATTAATTTTTTAAGTGTTTTAATTTTACTTATAAATAAACTAGTGCCAGGTCTGAATTTATAATATTGGGTTATTGAAAAATTTTACCAAAGTAATATTTTCTCTGATATAAACATCCGTGACAAACTTTAATGTACAAAAATGTAAAAATATTTATCATGAATTTAAAAAAATAGAATAAAAATATTTCAAAGGAGTGTATATTGATTTTAGAATGTTATATTTTAATTTATTTTCTAATATATTTGCCATGTTTCAAAAGAATTCTTTGAAATATCTAGAATTAGCTTATGGTTTCAGTTATTTTTTCAAGACACATCACACTATTTATTAGTTAGCTGGGCATTTAGTTAATTTGTTACTTGTTAGTAAGTGACGTCAAAAATTCATCAAAATGTAATGACATTAGAATTTTCGGAAATTTAATCATATTTAGTTTACTGCTAGAGTTAATTTAGATTCTTACAATAATTTAAAAAATGAAATTTTTTCTAAGGAAATATCATTAAAAGAGTTGAAAACACTTTTTGACTGAAAGCCAAAAACCTAGTGTTTTAACATGCTAAAAGTTCATTTGGTAGAAATGTCTTTGCTTTAATTAGTTCAAAGACAATTCAGCTTCAATGCGGTTAGGTCTTTGGAGAATTTGGCTTTAAAAATGTATAATTTTCATTTATTATTAATATATTCAAAGGCCTAATTGCCCAGAGATCAAATTGAACTGCTTCCGCTATAAATGTCTCTTAGGTTGGAATTTCATGTCGTGTGAAACAGGCGTGGTTCAAACAGTTCCACAAATGAACTCCGAATTTTGCTTAAAAATTGGCTTGGCTTTGGTAAAAATGGCATCCCGTAAAAAAGTGCAGCCAATATGCTATTGAAAATGGAAAGTAATGGAGAAGATGACAACAAGAACAACATATTAAAAAAAATATTGATTATAATCAGTATGAAAATTAAAATTTTTTAACTTCTCTCAAACAAACACGACAACGTGATAATAATCAAAAGAGGAAGAAGTGTTATTTGTCTCTTGTTTGACTCTCGTTTCAGGAACATGAAACAGCGATGGCTTATAGTGTGCCTTTCTTGTACTCCTGAGTCTGACTCTCCTGACTTCCGTGTCCCCTCATATTTTGTAATCTTGGTGTATAGCCTTCACTTCATCAATCATAAGATATAAGAGAAGACCTAATCTTTTTTTCGCTATACTTCATTTATTTATTTATATATGATGATGAAAGTGTTTGTGTTAAAAAAGAAGCATTGACAAAGAGTTAATTAAAACAATTGCCATTCAATTCAGTGAAACGCAATGATATAATACTGCTGCACTTCTTAGTCTCCAGGCCTTTAACATAAATCTTTATCCACTCTTCTTGACAAAGAAACAAGAAAATAACTCTCCTTACTGACTAAAAGAGTATCATTTTTGCTTTACACACAACTCACACACAAATACTGCTTTTATAAAAAGCCTTGCCTCCCAGAATGGGACAAATTTGCTACATTCTATCTTAATTGGTAATGTTTATGCTACCATTACAAAATTAATTATACTCTTTTATCTCACTCCAATACCAATTCTATTTTGTGTAAAAAAAAGTTAAAAAACGAATTTCACAAAGTCTTACTTAAATCCAAAATTTTTATCTCTAACGTTGCTGTGGGCATTTTCCTTCGTTTTTTTTGTTTTACTTGCAAAACTTAAAACATTACATGCCTTTTTAACGTGCTTATTCGAAGTAAAAGTTTAGCGAATGTACCGACTCTAACTTTCATTCATTTTAAATGGGGGCAAGAAATGTAATGGAGTTACTTTCCGGGCATTTTATAACTTCTGTGATGACAAGCAACTTTCCTTTTGATCGCATCACTCGGAATAAGTCGTAGGTTTACAAAATCTTTTGCGTATTTCTCCAGCTCCGTTGTCCTTCAAACTTTATCTGTAATGGATCAATTGAAGGCATCTTGTTTATCTCATTTTCAGATATTTTAAATCTTTTTTCAATTCCATTTTATCTTTTTCTTTATTTAGAATGAACAAAGCTGAAATAGAATTGAAAACGGAAGTCAAACATATCAATATAGATAGCAAAATGATAATAAATATCGAAAGATAATAATATTTTTTTTCAAAATTGATTCTCGTAGTGTTATCTGTGGTGAATCTAAATATGTAACTTGTTTTAACTAAGGATGAAAATTTCTACGTTTTACCCAGTTTAAAGTTGGAATTTCGTTTAGATTTCAGACATTAACCAATTTTTACAAGGAGGCAGAAAAATTTACCCTTACCCTCAAACAAGCCAAAATATTTCGAAAATCACATATCATACTCACAATTACTCAGAGATTTGCGAATCAAATTTATCTTAGGAAAAAATTTGAGAAAAATGTTAGAAATTTGTACTCACTTATCCCCATTAGTTCATTATGGGCTTAAAACGCCCCCTTCACTAAAAAATTATTTGTACAAAATTGGCTCAATCATATCCCTTCAAATTTCGTGACTTTCCTTAAAATTGCTAGCTGCATCTTTTGATACCATTTTCGTGGTAGTTGAATGACCCTTTCATGCCCAAAACTGTCAATCAATATCAAAAATTAAAAGTTTTCAGGCAAATTTTGACATTATCTGAAGCTAATCTTATAACATAGGATCCATATAATATACTACATTGAAAATTTATAATTATATACAATTTTGAATGCATAAGACCTTAAATATTTAATTTTTTCAATAATCATGTCTACTTTTTATAAAATGTCAATCAAATTTTGATTTATCAGAAATATATCTAATAAATCATTCCTTCAAATTTTACATAAAATATATGTTTTATACTAAATCGGCCATGCTGGTTTCATTTCTGTACTCATTTTTTACATTTAGGATGTGAAAATACCTGTAAGTGTTAATCACATTTGCGGTTTACTTCTAAAAATTGTCTCCAAAAACACTCATTCAAATTTTACAATGAAATATATGTTTTTATACCAAATCGATCATGTTGGTTACATTTCTGGGCTCAGTTTTTGCTTTTTGAAAATATCTATAAGCGTCAATAAAATATGCGGTTTAAGTTTGAAAACTGTTTTCAAATATATCTTAAATTTTATATGAAATATATATTTTATTTTTTATACCATGATAGTTTTATTTCTGAAATCATTTTTTGCATTTAGAGGTCTTAAATGTCTCTAAGTGTCAATCAAATGTTCAATTTACTTCTAATGTCTACAGAAATATTTTTGAAATTTAAATAAAATATCTGTTTTTATGCCAAATGAAAGATGCTGATCTCATTTTTGGACTCAGATTTAGCATTTATGGTTTTAAAATATCTGAAAGCTTCAATCAGATTTGCGGTTTACTTCTAGATACTGTCTTCAAAAATATTTTCAAAAAAATAAAATATCTGTTTTAACCAAATCGACTATGCTTATTTTATTTCTGTACTCCATTTTGGCTAATATGATTAAAAATATCTCGAAGTGGCAATTGAATTAGTGATGTATGCCTTAAAATCAGTTATGTAAAATTTTTTCAAAAAATCATTGTATATTAGTTATATAGTAAAAATATACTTTTTTTTGTATATTTTGGATTATAATAGTTTCTGCAATCATCTTGAGTATGAAATATTTATTAAAAAAAACAAAACATATTACAAAATCTTTTGAAGATTAGAGAAGGAAGTAACCTGAAAACTAGTTGAAAAGAGAAGGTTTGATCAAAAAAAAAATTTTAAAAAATATGTATCTTGACTAAATGGAAGATCTACCATGTTCTAATGAACTAGGAAGTGATTTAATGATATAATATTGGGTGCTTCAAAAAAGGTTTTGACTGTGAAAAATAAGTTCTTCTTTTACAAATTAAAAATATTTAAATCTATAGCTTATCATCTAGGATTACAATTATCATTTAACTATAAGATGGGTAGGAAATCTGAAAATTTAGAATAGGTCAGATTTATCAAAAATGTCACAGATGCCAATATGTGAGAATTTAGTCACTATCAAGATATTTTTTAATTTAAATTGAATTTGTCCATCTTTTTCCTTTTGCATCAAAGAGAGAATCTTTTAGATGAAGAAGGTGGACAATTTTTGCAATTGAACATTGAACATCACGGATGATTCATTAGTAAAAAACCTTTGAACTGAGATTGGTTGTTAAATATTCAGTCCTTATAATAAAATACACGATACAGATAAAAAAGCCTAATGTCATCAAGAAGATTCGTTAATCAGAATGCTTTGAGAGAGGAAAAAATTTGTTCAAAATAAATCCTTAAAAAAGTTTTTTCAAACACACATTGAAGAAAATAAATTTCTAATGAAAACAGAGCCACTAAGAAAGGATCATCATAGAATGAATAGCAAAATTACATACTGTAAAGTATATAAGATATAACGTAAAGACTACGAGCCGATAACGAATTTGTAGCCAAAAAGATGGAGGTCCTATCGAGATACATAAGTTGCTGACAAATGAAATATTTTCAGTGAATTAAACACCTAAAGTTGGTTTATTAAATAAATTAAAAAAATAATTACCAGAGAAATATTACAAGTAGAATTTATTTTGAAGTTTATTGACATTGATTTACAGGTTTAATCGATTTTTTAAATGGTTTTATTGATTTCATAAAAAATGAACATCACAATTAAATTATACATACTTGAAAATGGGTATATATTTATAAAAAATTTTTATAGGAATAAAAATTTTATTTCTGACATGGGCTGTCATATTTAAATTATTTTTTTGTCAGGTTTGACTGATTTTTATAAAAAAAAAGAATATCACCAGTAAACACAGCGTAAGCGTACTAGAAAATGGGTGTATGTGTGTAAAAAACATTATATAATTATTCGGATAAAATGTTTCTTTTTGGGATAAATCAATTTTTGACAGGTTTGATTCATTTTCATAAAAAAATGAATATCACAACTGAATTTAGCATATTTAAAAATGGGTATATATGTGTAAAAAACTTTATATAATTATTTAAATAAAAAATTTCTTTTTGAGATGAGCTGTCAAATATAAATAAATTTTTTGACAGGTTTGATTGATTTTGATAAAAAAAATGGGCATCACTACTGAATTCAGCATATTTGACATATATATGTAACATTAAAAATATTTATAAAAGCTTATTAATATCTTTGAAAAATAGAGGGGGGAAGGCACTTTACGCCCCCCCCCCCCTCCTTCAGCACTTGAGCGGATAAATTTAGCCCAACACTAATAGGGTTACTACCTTTATGCCATCATACTGACAAGATATTCTCAAATTCGTAATTCTATGCATCCATGTGATTTTGGTTCATTTTCTGGAAGTCATTATTTTTTTACAGTACGATCTGATATTATTTATATGTATTCTACTCTAAAATAAAAAAAACTGTCTGAAAAAGTTCATTATACGCAAAAAGACCAAACAAAGGAGATTATTTGAAAATGAGCGATAAAGTCTAAAAAATCATTACGTCTCCAATCGTCTTCAGGATACCAAGCTTACCAAAAATACAATAAATATTCTCACATTCTATATCAGTAGATAATTGCTTTAGTTGCCTCTAGACAAGATTAAATTGGTAAGAGTAGGGGGCATCACCCCCCCCCCCCCACCCCGCCAGCCTTTGACTCAGTAAAATAAGTACTCAACCAGGACCCTATGGAAATAGGGTCTTTGAGTTGAGCATTAAATTTCTTTTAGAATTAGATTATATTATTAAAAATGAAAATCTGAAAAATCTTATTTTTTTTCAAAAATTAAGAATGGTAAGTAGAACCTTTTGAGATTTTTTTCAAAAGATTCTCAACCAATTTTTTGATTTTTTGTTAAGCTGTGTAGAATATGAATATGAAATTTTTATCGAAAATATCCAAAATTAATGCTACTTAATTCATTTATGACTTTTAATTTTGAAATGCAAACGAAATCTCAACTTCAAAAACAGCGTAAAGTGTAGAAATCATTATTCTTGGTTAAAACAAGTTATGTATTTAGAGTTAGCACATCAAATGCTACAAAATGGATATGGAAGAAATTGTTATCTTTAGGTATTTATTTTATTTATGGTATCTTCCGTTAAAAAGTCTGAGTCCTGAAAATCGTATATCGATCCCGAAGCGAAAACATGATACATCAAACCAGCCATGATTTAAATAAAAATGTGAAGTGAAGGCATAGATATATTTTTGGATGGGTGTTGGGTCAATGTAAAATTTTTACACTTCGAAATTTATATAAAAACGAATGATGCATCTGCTTTGTTATTCTTCAAAAGGCGCCAATTTTCAAGTTTTGTTTTAAAGTGAGTCGACATGAATTAATATCATAGAAGATGATACGAATATCAAAATTAAAAGGCTTTATAATTTGTCATGGTATCAATGTTGTCACAATTTGATTTATAAAATAAGTATACTGACAGCTTTTAGATTTGAATCCCAATTACTATTATTTAAAAATGAAATGCAGCAAGAGATTGCCATATCAAGTAGAAGGAATAATTTATTCTCCTTTCCGAAGAATGGGACAAAATGACAAAATACGTCATAATCTTTTGCGCTTACCACCCAACTTGTGCACCTAATCTCGATTAGCATTACAGTATGTGTGCAAGTTTGAAAATATATGGCACACCTATTTTCAGCTGAGTTTGGAAAAACATAATGCAAAAGTTTATCTTGTTATTCATTTTTAAAATTTTTTGGATCTATGGAATATCAATAAATGCTCCTTTTTGGAGGAGAAAAGTGATTGATTTTGGAAAGGAAAGTCAAACTTTTATTTAAAGTTAATTGATTTTAGAGCTGTAGCAAGAGAGGTGACAAGAGGGTTACACCTCTTGATAAAAGCTTTGCTCCCTTTTTCTCAGAAAAAAAATTTCAATAATTTTAATATAAATTTTTTTTCCATCATTTGCCTTTTTTAATTTTATTACGGCCACCAATGACAATAAAAGCTGGACAATAAATGCGCCTCTGCTTAGTTTTTTACATTGAAGCAAATGATTATTATTTAATCTTAAAGCAAATAAAAGTATAATTTAAAAGATTTAGAAATATGTACTCAAATTAAAATATAGTGCTTGAGTTTTAAATATTTTTATTTTATAATTTTGAAGACTACTATAATCTCTTTTCTATTTCAATGAAATTTTAAATACTGGCCTGCAAAGATTTAAGGATTTCCTTAGTAGGCTCGATAATTGTAGTTGTACCAGAATCAACAGAAATTTGTACCAGTTGTTAGTCACTGTAAATCATGCAATTTTCCGCGAAAATGTGATATTTCGCACAAACATAACTTCCGAATGTAGAAAAATAAGTACAACACATGAAGATAATTTTGTAAATAGATATCATTGCTCGCGAAAATAAGACTACACGAAGTTCTTTTTTAACGTGCAAATCGCGGAAATTTAACTTTTGTGAAAATTTCTTCATTTACAATAGTTAAAACTTTTTGCTCATGATCTGACCCAAGCGGCCTTATTCTGTCTTTTCGAGAAAAAATACCCCAAGATTAAACGAATAAGACGAAACCACTTCCCTTTACAAACCACCATCCTCTATATCACAATAATGTTTCTTAATATATTAAACTATAAAGACTGTTATATAGATGGAGGAAATTGAGCTACTTCAAAAACAATAAAATTTGCTAAAAGTAATCAAAATTAATTTTAAGTGGCAATCCCATCACAGCTATGCTATTATTTTTAAGAGACTTCAAAATTTATTGCTATTCGCAGCTAGAAGAAGAAGAAGAAGAAAAAGAGGAAGAAGAGGAATATGTTATAAATTTTTGATGAAGTACATCACGCAAACATCTTTCTTTACTTTATGGCTTTATCATTCATTACAACTATATTGGATTCAGCCTAAGGAGATTTCTAGGAGCTCATCATTTTCATCGTTATGAAAGCACTCCTTATTAATGATTTAGAAGTCACACAGACAAAAGTTTTAGGAAAGCTTAGTAAAAATAATCCAAGCGTGGCTTATGCAGACACCTCATAATTAAAAAATGGAAAAATGTAACTAAAATCGAATATTTAAAGCAGATGATTTTGATTAACTGAACTTCAAAGCTACCATTTCTTTGCTACCTTGTTATTTAATTAGTTAACCCCTAATCATCGCTGTTCTTCAAAAAAGGCAGTATTTTGCGAGCGCTTTCCACATTCCGAAGAATGCAATGAGAGCTAGCACACAAGAGCAATTCATTATTTTCCAAAGTGCCATCAAGAAAGAAATAAAATTAAATGCCATCATCTCTATAGCACTCATCGATTCAATCGTGTTCAAGAAAAACTAACACAAAAGTGGATATTGAGGAAAGTGTGTGTTTGTATTTGCATTCTCTCAGTTACAAGGTGCTAAAATTAATTCATTATTCTCATAGCATATCCTCTATTATGCAGAATATTTTCATACACTAGTTTCAGATACACACATTACATACATATATGTAAACTTGATTAGTGCTAGGAATAGGAAAAAAAGAGGCAGGCTTCACACTATTTCCAAGACAAAGATTATTCAAAGCACTCAGAGACTCTCTCCGATTTTAATCATCAGCAATCGATAGAAGAGATAAACACATACTTGTAGTACACACGACTTTCATTTCATTCTATTCCTCAACTCCTCTCAAGATTTGAAAAAAAAAGACAAAACATCTCTTCATATGTGCCAACCCTTTCTCCTTCTGCGTAAAGCTCTTCCCCGTCAAAAATGATTTTGGGAGTTACTCACTTGTTGGATTCCCTTTTGCGTATATCATATTATAAATGTGATCTTTCAATTTTTCGTTTTTGTCTTTTCAAATGAAAGTAAGATCTCATTCTAGTTTTATGAATATAAAATAATTTAAGATGGAGAACTTATTTTCATTCTTTTTCTATAGGCAAAATAAGTTCTCATATATCATTTTTTAAGAATATTAATACGAGTGAGTCTCAATTTTTTTGACCAGTCCCATTTCTAATTAAAAAGTAATGCGTAATATATATCTATTTTTACTAAATAAGTATTTTATCTTTTTTTGTTAAACTAAAATAATTTAAAGTTTTTAAACTAACTAATTAACAAACTACATAACAATGTAAGAGAATAAGCATCCATTTCTACAAAATTACTGCTGATTTCATATACAAATCAATATACTTTCACACATATTTATAAGAAAAGTAACACTTTTTGAAACTTCAGAAGTTCAATGTAATTTTATATTCTTCTTAAATTCATTCAAATAAATCTTCTTCTTCTTCTTCTTCTCCTTCTTATATATTTAATAAATATATTTATATTTAACTAATTTCATAATATTTAATGTAAAATAGGTAATTCATATACTTGGGAGTGAGGAGAGAGAAATGTTAAAGCAAACAAGATACATGTAAATATTAATCAATTAACAACGAGAGTCGACTATTCTAGACTTTACAAAGATAAAATTGTCTGCGTTTATCAATGCTTTTTAATACAAATCCTCTGCTTTACACTATTGATATCCTCTCCTGATTATTCTGATCGTTAAGGGATTAATAGCAGTAATTAATTAGATATCGTTTTAGCGAAAACTAAATTAGTTAATTAATCTTAATTGTTTTTACTTTTTAAGCATTCATAGAAATATTATAAATATCTTGCACACGCATTACTTGAACAATAAAAGTGTAATAAGATTATATGTTATTTAGTTATTTATTTCATTAAAATAAATAACTCCTTTTTGTTCATATTTTATCCGTTATTATTTCCAAAAATGAAGTCCAATCTGTCCTAAACTAATAAATATAGCATTTGATCAATTGCCAATTAAATATGTGCGTCTTATTGGGTAAAATTAAAATTTGATTGTCAATCTGTTAAAGCAAAATTCCTTTCAGTATTTACATATGGTAAGTAACAGTGTGTTGCTAAGAATAATGTCAAACTAGTTACATTAATCGTTTAAGAAATAAAATTTTAAAGATTATTCGTCTAACCTCTTCTTTCCTGCATCTTTCTTTCATGAGATCATCTAACTCTAGTGTTTTTCATACGGATATAAAATTGCAATGTTTTTAATGCTAATGTTCAAGTGTTCCTTCAGTATCAAAATCATTCTCTTAGAAAAGTTAAATTGCTTTGGAAAAATGAATTCATTTCTTAATACACATCGCAGTGTACCTATTCTGGCTGTTTTTCTTGTAATAGACACCGAATGTATTAGTTTTATTCTTCTTTCCATTTCATTTTCCTATTAATTGTAGATATGATATTTTTGCTATTTTTCACGGTATCTTAGTTGTATTAATATAATATTTTAATATCTGTATATATATATATTGTGTAATCAATCACTCGGATCTCATTCTTTTTGCTCTTAATCCTTCTATTTCTTCTCCTTCTTAATCACATCTTACTTTCATGGTTAATCATAAAAGCGGCGTTATGGCCTTTTCGTCATCCACGCTTATATGTAATTTTGCTGCATTCTCTGTTTGGTTATTCTTTGTGATGTTTCCTTTTTTTCGTCATAAACTCTTCTTCTTCGTCTTTCTTAATGTTTTCATTTCTTGAGACATCAGTGTCTCACTATTCAACAAAGGGTTAAAATTGTTAAAATTTATCCATTGTGTTGATTGATTCAAATTCTCTAATGTAACAAATAAAGAAATAAACTAAATACGTATCATCAATAGAAAATTCGGAAATCGAAACAAAAGCTTCATAGTCAATTGATAAACATCACGTACCTATTATTGAATTACTCAAAGTCCGTTTAAAATTCCTCATGAATAGATCAATTAAAATTGTCTAATTTTAAAACAATAAACCCTCATAAAAATAACTTGTAGTGGTTACTAGAAATGTTTAATAACCCTTACTGTCCTTAGAATTACTATAGTTATAGTACTTTTGCTCTAGTAATAGAAGAATAGTAAATTTACTATCTCAATATTGTAAATTAACTTTAAATAGCTTCTTTTAACATCTTCTTTTATACTAATTCTAAAAAAATATAATCCAACTAACTAACTGCTTTAATATTTATCTATATAACTCACAAACAAATTAACTAAGGCAGTAACTTTTGTTACAAACTAAAGAAATTCGGAAGAACAGTAGCCCAATTTGCGGCTTTGAAGAAAAGTAGTTCTAGTTTTGTTTTTTTGAAGAATAATGGCAACCCTGATCACGGCCGGCCCTATTGTTCGCGGGGCCCTATGCAAAATGGATTGCGCGGGGCCAGTGTGGGTTGGAAAAAAGATTAAAAGTGAGAAATAAGATTTTGAAAAAAAGAAAAGAGATTTGTTAATTACTTTTTCATTAACACAAAATGACAATCAAAGTAACTTTACTTTGCGAACCTTGCATTTAGCGAAATCATACAATATATCATCAAAATGAAAAATGAGAAGCGCGAGGCCCACTGCAGCCGCATAGTTTGCAGTGGCCTAAGGCCGGGCCTGACCCTGATAAAGTTATCTTAAAAATGGAAATGGAGTTAGTTTTTTATTATCAATTTTAAAGCAAATTATTATAAATTATTTTCAATTAATAGTTATCTATTTATTTATTTATTCTGTCACTTAAAATATAAAATTTATAGAACAAAACTTATAAAAAAATTTTAAATCGAAATTATTTTGGTGCAGATAAAATTGAATCAAGTTGGAAGTTATTCCTAAAATTTGATTTTTCAGAAAATGAATTTATTTATGTAATTTTTTGATTGCGTAAGGATCAAAAATAAGGCTTCAAATGTTTCAACTTGTATAGATAAGTTCTCTTATTCTCTTTTTTCTATTTTCAGTGAAACAAACATTGTTCGAAGAAGAGTCAAGCTTAATCTACTGCTAAACAAAATGTTTCATCATGAAAATATTCTTTTTAACCCTGTTATTATTGTTCCACCTTTTCCCAAAAACAAAGTAAAATTTTTGCTTTCTTTTTTCTTCATTTATATTCTTTTTTTCTCTGCCGATATTTTAGTTTAGCAATAATTTGTAGTATGCAATTTGTGAGAAAGGCACTTTTACTACAGTGCCAAAAAAGATAAATGCTTTAAAATATCTCTCAGAATATTTCACACCACTCATATATGCTTAATGGCGAGACACTTTTATTTGGTGCAAGACTTTGGAAGGATTTTGCTCAAAATTATGCGCTATAATATTATATAAAATGTTTTACTCTATAAGCCAAAATTACGACTAAAAGGAACGTCTGTACCAATTGCAAATTAAATGCATACTAATGGCAAACGATGTTCAGTAACGTATCAATTAAAAAATGCCCTCATCTAAGTGTATAACATTTTTTCTAAATCGATCTTTTTCTGAATAATTAATCTTTATGTAGTGTGATAGGTTTTCAAACTGAAGAGCAATATTATCATGAAAAGATTAAAATAAATCCAATATAAATTAAAAACAGGTCATTTTGAATTTTCGATATAAAAAGCCAATATTTTAGATACTCACTATTCAGAAATGGCGAAGA
>JAUIRK010000017.1:352500-380000 GCA_030549495.1 Nectonema munidae | reverse complement strand
ACTTAGCCCTTTAAAAACGATCCATTTATTATAGATTTTTTGGGATGATTGAAAGACTTTTTATATTTTAAAATGATATAAAAATCCAAATTACAAACGGGAAGATTTTATCAAATCACTGACTTACATCGCACATTGAAAAATTTAGATTTGAAGAAAAGGAAAGAGTTTCCAATTTAGTAAATATTTGTATTCACGTTTTCTATTAGTGAATTATAAAATTTATTGGGAAATAAATTATAGTTACATAGTAGGTTAGTTCAATAAGAGTAACCAACAGCTGGCTTAGTGGTTGAAACGTAGGTCATCTCAGCTTTGATTCCACATCCTGGCATCCTTGATCTCCTTAGATTTATTTCCGAAAAATAAAAAAAGATCAATTTTATATTTTTTATAACATATCTAAAAAGTTGTAAACGTGATTTTTAATGCTGGAAAGCCATGTGTTACGTTTTTTGTATATCAAATTCTTTTTAAATGTCAAATTCACTTATATACACAATATATAATTTATAATTATTCATTATATTTAATTAGCTATACTTAGTATTTATATTCGCAAATGATGGCATCAGTCAAAACCCAGCGTCATGATCTCGTCGTCATGCGTTTGATTCTTTATTTCCTCAATTTTCAATATAGAAAAAGATAAATTGAGGTATTTTTCTTCGAGAAGGCAGAATGCTGGATCTAACACGAGGCATTGTTATATCGCAGCTTTTTGAGAAATCGTCCTTTAGAGAAAAAGCTTTTTCACTTTTTACAGTAAGATATGCATTAGAATGGATGATGAAATTAAAGAAGTGAAGCAATCATGCTTAAAACATAATACTGCTTTAATAAAAAGCTTCTTCTAAAAAAAAGCACTTCAGATGTGAGTTTAGCTGAATCTTATTTAAATATCCGCTTTTTTCCAAGACAACGCATGCAAAAAACGGTTCTGAAAATGTTTATTTTTTGCTTGTATCTAACCATGAGATAGCAGTCTTTGATAAAAACGTGTAAGCTTGTTTGATGATGAAAATCAATTTATATTCTTTTTTACGTTTTTTATATAAACGTTTTTTTCAAATTAGTCTAAGCCCCAAAAAACAAAGTATTCCCTATACTTGTTAAAATATCTCTACATGTACCTTTTTTTCTCAACTCTGCTATATTTTTTGTGATAAAGTTAGCTATTTTGTTCAAATCCTAAAATAACTATGTTTATTCACAAATGCGCTAGAATGTTGCAACATTTTCCAGAAAGGATTCACGGCTAATGACCTTAAAATCTCATCGCCTCATTTTATCTTACATGTTTGATGATATTTTTTCTTTTATATTATACCTACTGCAATAAATAGTTTTCCAAAAATTTAAATATATTTTGTAATTTTTTTTCTTCTAAAAAATTTCATCAAGTTTGAAGTTTGACTTAAAAATTAAAGAACATTTTTTCAAATTTGTATTAAAATATTCATAACTGTTTGAATTATATGTATTATCTTTGAGATTTTTCAATATATACTCTTCATGTATATATTTGTCATTTGTTGTAAATGATAGAATTCCTCCCTAAATGCCAAATAATTGTCATTCATAAAAATTAAAAAATTAAAATATCATTTTAAGCTTTTTTTCTTTAGTTATATTAATTTCGGGCAATTTAATCAAAAACTATTTTTAAGCTAGCAATTTTTGACAAAAAAATTAGGATAAAGTACAAAACACTCATAAATCAAGCTGTTATATTTGTGTTTGATTTTTTAAAGAACGTGAAAATGAAAAATTATGTTTCTGAATTTAAATGAAAACTTTTTTTAAATCAAAATTTAAAAAAAATTACATCCTGAATAAAATATTTTTCTAAAAAGTGGCTTTCAGATATTGGCAAAATTAAAAAAACGGTTTTTCTGTACTTTTTATTGCTTTGCACTTTTATTTTTTATCTTACAATTTTTTTTTCCGATTTTTTTTAATATTTGTAAACGCTTACCTCAAAGCAACCATCATGCTGATTACAAGTTTTTCACAGATAAATTGCAAACAATTATATTACTTCGTTGAGATTAAGATTTCTCCAAAACTCGAACATTTATTACAAAAAATAATTGAGAAATGATTCTATTCATATCAAATATATTAAAAATTTATAATTAGTGTATTATATTCTATAAGAATGTTCACATTTTAAGTTCTTTTTTTTAATTGCGGAATAAGCCGACAATAATCGATGTTATCTATTTTTGAATTCTCTCATTCATATCTTCTGAAATTTACATAAAAATTTTCAAAACTGATGCACACCCTTTCATATCCAAATTTGATCTTCAAAATAAACGTGATATTTTAGGTACAGAAAAGTAGTCATGTTGACTTGAAATATTTTTTTTATTTCAATTTTCTACACATTACTATTTCAATTCTCCTCTACTTATTTCACAAAAGTGTGTAACTTCATTGATAAAAAAGCGTTCTAAACCACTTTTGATCAATTAAAAAGAGTTTACTTTCCGTGTTGTAGTAATGAAACATGAAAACACTAAAACCAATACATTTAGAAAAAAAGGGCTATTAATAGCAAAAATGAAAAGCTTTTTAATTGGAAATTTGACAAGTTTTATTAATTGAGTGAATGATAAACTTTATGAAAGCCACACACATCCATTACACTTCAGTAAATAGCAACTTTTAGAGAAGTTATTAATTGTATCCGCGATATCGTTTTTGTGCACTTCCATTCAATTCTATTGACAACTTTTTCCAAATTCAATATTTTTTTTCGCCCATCTTAAAAATGTTTACTTCTTTTCTCAGGTATTTTATGGGGAAAATGTTCAATATCTTGTTAATTGAAACGCGATTATGAGCTAAGTTATGAATAATTAATTTAATTCTTCCTTCGCATTTGTTGAGTAAGAATATTTAAAAGTTTCTAATAAGTATATAAATATTATTATGTGCACTTGAAAAGAACATGACTTCATCTTTTGTTCTTAATGATAAACATAAAGAATACAAACAAATTTGCCCATCAGACTTTTTACCAGAAAATGCCAAAAGATACCAATAAATCAGTGATTCCCAACCGGTATGCCGCGGCACTAAAGGGTGCCGTAAGAATTTTTAAGGGAGCCGCCAAAATTCAGGGTAAAAATTTTCACACTAAGTACACACGCATGATTCACTCTGGTCGTTATTTGTGTGTTATGTCTTATATCGCAGTGTTACACTGTAATTACTTGAATAAATTGTCCAACTACTTTAAAACTTAACATTACATATTTGTATTTTTATATTTTCTGTGATAGCACTATGGAAATTTTAAATAAGTTTTTCCTCAAAGGGTGCCAGGAATTTTTAAAAGACTCGCCAAGGGTGCTAAAAAATGTTGGGAACCACTGCAATAAATACTAGTGTTTCTCTTTTTTAATGATTATTTTTGTCCCGGGATATCCTAGCAATTAACGGGGAAAAAATATTAATCTTGGGTTCCTGGGAATTGAATTTTGTGAAAACATTTTCAATTAGTCTAATAATAATTTTAACTTTGATTTAATCAAAGAATGAATAAATAAATAGAGTATAATGAAAAGTTTGATGTTGTCGTGAATTTATATCGATTTTGAACATTTTCAAAGCTTTATTTTTATTCCAAACATATGCAAAAAATCTTATTTTCTCGTACTAAAAAAACTTTTGAAACACAAACAATGATTACTTTTTCCACTCAGCCAAGCCCTTATTTTGTTATGAACGGGTTGCTTAAAGCTCTTTCAGATTCAACTGAAGTGGGAGAGATAGTTTTTAAAGCATTTTCTAGCAGAATAATTTCAAGAGATTGACTTCCTGTTGCTTCAAACTTATTTATTTTTTGTTTCAAACTTTGGCTGGAAAAATATTTGAAGATTGAGAGGTGGTGCTGTTTCATTTTTTGTTCACTTTTTAAATTTTTCTTTCAAAACGAAAGATTGGAAATCAATAAATCCATTTTTCTTCATCTGATTGTTCGTTAAAAAAAAGTTTGTTCCTATTAGAACATATTTAATTATATAAATTTTTTATCTTGCAAAAAATTAAATCATTCGTATTAATGAAACTATCACATTTTTTTCCTAAATTTAAATATTTAGTTTTGGAATTCATTTTAAAGAACTCTTTTAGTAATACCAAAGTGCATAATTTTTAAGATTCATTGCATATATCGAACTTTATTGGCTTTTATAATTATAATTTTAAAAAAATTTTAACAAAGCACAAAATCGTTTTTAGATTAACAGAGTGTTTATGTAAATGAATTATTATCAATGAATATGAACTTAATTATTTTCAATTACATTTTAATAAATTTTATTTTATATTTTTGGGAATGCAGATAACCCTTTTTCAGAAGGGAACCGAGGTTCCCAGTAAAAAATCCGAAAGATAATGATGATCTCAAAATCAATATTGGTAGTATTTGATGTGCTAAATCTAAATGCAGCGATTATTTTTAGTGCCATTTCTAAATACTGGCCAAACATTTTTTCAATATTTTTAGCTTCTTGAACGATTTTTTTTACAAAAAAGTGATCAGGCATTCATTACTTATTCGATAGACAATTTCAAATATTTTTATACCCTAATTGCGTAAACGAAACCTCGAAATAAGTATATTAAATATGTATCATTTAAAAAACGAAAGATTTGAGCTACTTTTATCATGAATCTTCAAGGTGGACGCTCACTTATGAGTTTTTATTTTTTTTGAAAAATATAAACATTTGAATTGGAATAAGCGAAAAAAACATTATCAAAGAAATGTGAAGGATGCAGAGTAATATTTCTCCTCTGGATATATATTCCTGCCTTTGATACTCATAAACGGTTTTAAACATTAATATGTTAACTGAATACCTTGAATGTGGATTCAAAAGATGTAACAAACGTTTCTTGGCAAAATGTAACACACTTTCAACAGATAATATAATTAACGTTTTACGTGAGTTAAACTTGACATTTGAAACTCCTATTCCGTAAGGATATTTAAGTTATTTTATAAAAAAATTACTTATAAAGATCTTATAATCTGTATAAGGAAGCTGTTTTGTCAAAAATTAGTTTAAAAAAATTTGGAAATATCGTATACAAGGATGGAATTTTCATTGCAGTATAATCAAATAATTCAAGAGAAGCACAATCTTACACACACTATCTATACTATTATTTAAATGTGTTGTATACTTCCTATTCTTAATTAAAAATATTTTAGATATAAAACTTTCAAACTTTTTCGATGATTATACATTACATCTATAATATCCTCCATAATCCCTCACTCCATATTAGTGATGCACCGATCTCAATATTTTTTTTTCCAATTCTGTTTTTTATACCGCTTACATTTTAAAATGTCGATACCGATGTTTATGCAATACCGATACTAAGAAATATTCTAAGCGTATGAATTTTAAATTATAACACCTTTTTTAACATCACTATAAAAGTCTCTATTTAATTATAAGATTTATTAAAAAATAAAAAAAATTAAATGTGGAATTAAATTTTAATGTAAAAGGCATAAATTTGTGTTTTCTAGGAGAGTAACACCACAGCTAAACGCCAACTAAAATGGGGGAGAGAAGGCCAAACAAAATTGACCTTATGCTATAAAGTTGAGAAAAGGGGTCAGGAATGATGGAAAATTGGTTGACGTTATTTGTGAACGATCCCTAGTTACATTTATTAATTTGTTATCGATTTTACTTCCTATTGTGGACAAAAAATGAGCTTTCACTAAAATGCATAGAATACAAAGGTTCTTTTACTCTTTATATAGCTCTAGTATGTACTTTAATTTGTCTATTGAATCGTCTAACAAAATCGGTGAACTAGTAAAAACTTATCGATACTGATAAAGATACCGATCAAACAAAAAAGCCGATTAACCCGTTAACGACCAGAATAATCAGACGATATCTAATGCAAAGCAGAAGATTTGCATTAAATATTTTTGTAAAGTCGAGTCGACAATGGGCGTTACGAGTTAAGCGGAAATCCGTACTACATCATTTCTTCATATACACACAGGATTTCCTTATGCACTTTGGTAACATATCGATTGAAGAGTATATACATACAAAACCTCGAATACTCAGATTTGACGTTTAGGTGTCACCTATTCCAGTTTGTATCGATTAAATGATACTTGAGTTTTCATCTCTCTCTCTCTCTCTCTAATATATATATATCATTGTTGGGGGATTAATTTGAATTACTAATATTATTTATTTACATGTTTTCCTTTGAAGATGATGAAATTAATCAACCAATCTTTCTTTTCCTTTATCGCAATGAGATGAAGCAAGGATCATGAAAGAGAGAGAGTAAAAAAAATTTCTCAAAAAGTACGATCCCCTTTTTTCAGACATCCTTAAATTATTAAAGATGAGAACAAAGATTTGATTGATAATTTTTCATGAATTATGAAATATTCGCCTATCAACGAAGTAGATAAATAAAAGGTTAGATCAATTTAAAAATTGACCCGCTGATTACACATTCTTAAATTGATTTCCAAATATACTTTTAGAAATTTTTTTCTAAAACCTTTGATTTGCTGCTTCATATATCAATGAACACCTCTCGTTTAAAATTTTTGAAAAGTTTAATTTTTTTAAAAAGTCAGTATGAAGTCATCAATATCGTTCTTTATAATATAAATAATATGACTCGGGTAGAGAGTTTTGGAATCAAAAATCCTCAAATTTAAAACATCCTAGAACGAAATTAGAGGGTAAAAGTTCTTTTTTAAGAGGATTGAAAAAAACCCCTGAATATTTACATCACATTTATTTGGATTAACAAAACAGAATGAGTGTATATTTTATGTTATAGTAGGCTTCTAATACTCCATATATTTTTCTAAATAACTTTTGTAAATTTCTATGGCATTGTTATTTATTTATTATTACTATTTTGCAATTACGTAATTACTAATGGAAAATAAAGCCTTTAAAATTTTGATAAGATAATGTACAATTTTAGGATTTTTTCACCAAATTAGCCCAAATTAATGCTTTTTTTGTTAATTTTGAACAAAACTTAGCCGATTTATGAGACAAGAAAATAAAGTTAGATGAAATGTACTCTCTAACTAACTAAATGTGTAGCTAACTATACCCGGTATCTCACTTTTCTCGTATATATTTAATAGGATATATGACATGGTTGAAAGTGATTCAATTTTAGTCAATCAGATCCTAAAATTTTGGTAGTATTCTTGGGTAATTTGATTGGTTAAAACTAAAAAATTATAAAGCTATCTCTTCAAATTTCAAATCTCTTCGATTTTGTGTTACCCAGGCTTATAATCACGTAAAATTTTCTTTCATTTGTGTTTTTCTTCATTTTGGGTGTTATTAATCGATTAAAACAATGTTTCTCAAACTTTTCTTTATTTATGGAATAAATTAAAGAATCTCTACATCCAATTACTCCATTCTTTACATCCTATTTTTTAATAATTTACTAGTATATAAATATAGTTTTTTCAAAGTTCATTTCCAACGTACAATGTTCTTTTTTATTGTTTTTTGCGTTATACAATAAGTGATTTTTTCATTTCAGCGGCTTTCTAACCTTTTGAGAAATATCACCGTTTAAACTAAAGTTTTTTTATAATATGTAAGTCAATTGTGGTCAACAGCTCCTATAGCTTATTTTAATGAATTTTAAAATTAAAAAAGATATTAATTGCAAAAGACGAAATAGAATCGCGAATAGACAAAATATAATATTGCGAGAGTAGAATGGCAAAAAGACAAAATAGAACTAAAAATGATGCATATAACTGTTGTCTTATCAATAGAAGAATTTTGTGGGTGTAACTTTCTTACACAATGTTTTATAAAAATTTGCACATCATTATAAAATATCCCATATCCTTTGTAAATAATCGTGAAAACCTTTAATCAAGTATTTTAAAAGCAAATTTTAGACACTAAAAAATAGTAGAAAAAAATAGTTGATTACCAATGTTTAATAAAAAAATCAAAAGTTGCATTCCCAAACGTTTTCAAAGCCATTGACATAGCACTACCTAACCGTAAAAACCTTTGAATTCTTCAGAGGAAGAAAACCAGGATAAAAAACCGGCACGACGGAATTTAGTTTGTTCCTAAATAAAAGAATATGATTATAAAAGGTATATGCTACAAAAATAGAAGCGTTAGAAGGCATGCAATATCTTATATATTATTAATAAATAATATTTGATACATGTTATAGGGTTAAGAAAGATATACATAATTTAAGGCATGCTAGGTTAGGAACAATCTACCCCTGGAATTTGACTTCATCCCTAAATGTCGTCCCTAGGATATATGTTTTAATATTGGAATGTTTAAACGGCCCTACAAGCGGACTCCTACAGAGGCTAGATTACCGACTATGCCTAACCTAGCTCGTAACATGAAACTGTTTTGGGACTTATACCTTGTGCCGATCCTAAATTTAAGTTGGCGGATCTAGAACTCTGAAAAAAACAGAACTATAACGCAGAACGCAGAATTCCCTATTGCTTGGGGGTCTAGGATAACTTTTCTCTTTTTTTTAGCATATACCCCCAAAAACGCTTCAGCCTGTGTTTGCGTGAGCTCCCAAGGTTGGCATAATTGTGGGCAATGCTTGTATGCCCTAAGTTTTTCAATAAATTTTTATTTAATTTCTCCAACCATTTCTGGAACCAAGGAAATGAGGTCCGGGTATGAGCAATAGTGAAAGGGTTGCCATAAACAGTCCTAAAAAGTTTGTACACGAGGTCGTCTATTTTGTTGGTCCAAGTTGAGGGAAGGCATCCAAAATGGAGTTTCCATAAGTCAATTTCGGCATTGTTAGGATTTTAATGTCCTTGCCTACCATCGTGGAATTGACCCCAAGGTCTTTAAGGCATCCATATAGCGCTAGATCCTTCTTCTCTTTTTTATCTTTTCATGAGCTTCACGATGAAAACTAAATCCTGCATCCCAATTGATTCCTAGATATTTTAGGTGGCGAACTCGGGGAATATTCCCTATAGTTGGCGGGTTATTTTTGGGACAATTAGCGCCAAAGATGATGAACTTGCATTTAGAGTAATTCACCTTAAGGTTCCATCCAGTGAAATACCCCCCTAATATGGTATTTACGTCCGTAAGGTGTTTGCAAATACGCGGAACACGCTTAGCGGAGTAATATACACATATGTCGTCTGCGAAACTGATTATCCTACCATAGATTGACTTATTGAAAGAGTCCCTAATATCAGATATGTAGAAGTTGAACAGAAGAGGGCTTAGAGGTGAACCTTGGGGGACCCTACGTCCTAGGCTTATTCTCCTTGAAAAATTGTTATTTATTCTGATCTGGAATGAGCGTCGAGAAAGGAAACGGTGAACTACCTTGAAGATGTATGATGGCACAAACATGCTACTAAGTTTGAACAGCAAACCTTCATGCCAGACCGTATCAAAAGCCTTCTCCAGGTCGTAAGATATCATCCCAACGTAGAGGCCATCATTTAAGCTTTTTGCAACATCATGATGCAAGGTAAGCAGAGCATGATTTGTTGACAAACCTTTTTGGAATCCAAACTGTTCTTCTGGGATAATTGCATGTTCCTTGCACCAAGCATCGAGTACTCCAAAAATTAATTTGTCATACACTTTGGTCAGACAAGGGTGAAGACTGATAGGCCGTAGGTCTCTCGGTTTGCTGCTCTTCTTGCCAGCCTTTGGCACACAAATAAGTATAGCCCTTTTATAGCCATCTGGGTAAAACCCATCTTTTATAAAAGAGTTATATATTGCCAGCAAGACGTCTCTAACCAAAGGGGAAGATTCTTGATGAATAGATTACTAACTTCATCACATCCCGCCTCTTTCCTAGCTTTAAGCTTTTTAATGATTTGAACCAGGTCCTCTAGGATGAAGTTAGTGTCGTTCGTCGCAGGTAAACCCTTAAAAAACTCAATTTCAGAATTAAAATTTTTCGGACCTGGATTTGTCCTATACACATCTTCGTAATAATCAGCAAGCAGTGCACATTTATCTTCCGCCTCTATGGCTGTTCGGTTATTCCAAGTGACCGGCGTTGGACCTTTGCAGCCAGGCTTCAGACCTCTAACCAGGTTCCAGAACTTCAAAGAGCCCTGTAGCGGGTTAGAGGCTTTTGTGATAGTTGTGACTTTCCTAGATGTGGTTTCGCCGAGCTTTTTCCTAATGAGTTTTTGTAATCGATTGATGAGATTCTTTGTCTCGGCGTCCCTAGTGTGAATGTATTTTCTATAGAGAGCTCGTTTTTCTTTGATGAGTAATAGGACATTCTTCGGAATTGGATTTTCGTATTTTCTAACCTCCTTCAAGGGAACTGCCTCTCGTGCCGCGGAGAGAATAGCATCGTTGACACACTCCGCGAGTTCCTCAGGAGGTTTTACTCCCATGCACATCATGACCCGCGGGGCTGAATCATTTAGTAGCGACCTAAACCTATCCCAGTTGGCTTGGCTGAAGACCCACCTCTTCACTAAATTTCCCTTGTCAGCCGTGAATTGTGGACCTAAAGAAACTGTGACCAACAAGGGCTTGTGATCAGATACAAAGCAATCCTGGATAACCACTATTGAGGCTAGAAGTGGTCTTAGATTAAAAGACATGATTGCAAGGTCTAACACATTCTTTTCACGAGTCGGTGTTGGATCGTTAGCGATAAACGCATACGAATCCTCTACCAACTTGAGTAAGTCGGTGCCAGCCGCGCTATTGGTTTCACTAAACAGTCTAGTGTGGTGAGCGTTTAGGTCACCTAGTAGTAGCACCTTATCGGAGGAGCAAAGATATCTTTCAATAAATTCGTAGTCCAACAGAGGGTTACTAGGCGGGTTGTAACAACCCAGCACAACTAAATGTCCAGCTCTGTCAAGATCAAGCTTCAGTGCCATCGAGCCTCCAGAGTCACTTATCGTGAAACTGGAAACCTTTAACCCCTCTCGCACACCCATCGCTAGACCTCGCGAGTGGCTTGTACCAGGATGCACAAATGTCCTATATCCGAGGATGCGGATGGAATACTTGGCTTGAGATTTGACTTCGTTCAGAGAGAAGACATCTATATTATTTTCGGTAAGGAGCTCAATTAGAGCACTACGTTTCTTAGCCAAGCCGTTGATGTTGAAGTGTAAAAATTTGAGCATTACAGATTGGCACTACACTATCCTATTTACTGACACTCTAATAGAAGGTCCGCAGCCACTGCGCTAACCATTTTCTCCAACTGTTCTTTGAACAGTGGTGATTTGAAAATGGAGAGCGCTATTTTCAAAATGGCCTCCTCAGAGAAGGATGGCTCATTTGTTACTGGTACCTTGGGTAATACTGGGCTAGATACTACTTGAGAATAAGGGGTACTAGTTAATACTGGGTTTGGTGGAATGTATGGTGTTGGCCTGTATACCTGAGCAGGCTTTACCTTTGTTGTTACCTTGAGAGTTTTCTTAGGAGCTACCTGAGTTCTTTTTTTCTAATCTCAATATGCTAAAATAGTGAAGATAAAAATAAGAAAAAGGTTTGCAAACGCTTAAGTGTTATAATTAAATTAGTAAAAATAAAAAAGTTATTCATACTAACTAAATTCGTAAAGGCTCTACTCTTAAAAATCTATCAATGAATTTGAAATATCTCTAAATTAATTAATTAAAATATATAACATTAAATTTAACGCCATCTAAATTTCTCTTTATATACTTGTAATTACGCCTTCTCGCATAATGTGTTTATTATTAATTCATATCCTCTAACATTAAAGAAAATTATGAATGCTCCTTCTAGTGTTTTATTTACTTATGTATCTGTGAAAACTGCATAATTCGTAGCTGTAACTAACTAAAATAAGTTAGTAAATTCATCGTTTATTAATCCAAAAAACAAATTTAAATCTAATTAGTAAGTGATATTAATTTTATATCTCAGTGAAACTTTCATGCTAAATAAATATTTTTAAACTAAATCATTATATGGAGAGATAAAACAAGCTTGAGTGTAAACAGAGAGCGAAGAGGAGAGTAGTTAAATAGGGAAGAATAAAGGAAAGCTGTCAACTAGAATCCATAAAATGAACGTCTTCTTCTTGAAAGGATTGGTCCTAAATTTGACCCAAAAGTTTGGAATGTTGATTAAGAAAAGTATATAAATATGTAAGTCCATTTCCTTTTTTTGGTTGTCGGTATCGCGTCCATAGGAAAGAATAATCTTCCATAGCTGGACAGATGACAAGGATAGTCACGAACGGGAATCGAACCCAGAAGCACAGATCTCTCTCAGCTGACATATATATTTTTTTAGAAACTATTATTGATTTAATTCTAAATTCTTGAATTAAAAGATACAGAAATTGAATTCATGAAAAATTCCTTTTTAGTCAGTTTTACCATAACTGTTTAAATAAAATGTTAAATCTTGTTTTTTTTTTATATTCTATACCTTAATCTATATAAGATAAGATAAGATAAGATAAGATAAGATAAGATAAGATAAGATAAGATAAGATAAGATAAGATAAGATAAGATAAGATAAGATAAGATAAGATAAGATAGGATAAGATAAGATAAGATAAGATAAAATTTATTTAGTTCAAAAAAAAAGATACGAACTAAACTTGTATGAGAAAAAATCCTTCATCCTCCCTATTGTAAGAACTTCTAATCTCAATATGCTAAAATAGTGAAGTTAAAAATAAGAAAATGTGTAATAGATCATGTGTATCGAGGAAGATAAATTCAAAAAAATCCATGAGGATCATATGGATAAAATTAACAAAGGCGTTAAAAAGTTATACTATACAAATATAGGGTATATATAAACATAATTATGTATCATAAGTAAATAATTGTTCAAGGCAAGATCTTCAGGTAAGGCGAAGCACAAAGGGTTTTTGATGATTTTTGATGAATTTTCCAGTAAAGATAATAAACACCGAGATCTAAATGAAAAAAGCAAACAAGGCAAAAAAAATTAGAAATGGAAAATAGAGAAGATGTTTGGTATATATAATGAAAAAAAATATTTACATGTTAACTGATAACAAATAACTTAACATAATTTTTAAGCGAAAAAAGGCTTTGAAGCCTGTGAAACTTGCAAGGAAAGTGAGCTGAGTATGATTCAATGAAACATGTAAATAATGAAAAGTATAGAAAATTTGGCTATGAAAAATTAAACATCTATGTCCTTCCGCAAGAAAACAAGGCGCTTCTTTAAGGTATGCATAGAGGGAGAGTATATGTCATAAGCAGACAGATATAGGTCTTTGTTCCGATCATTAATATTCTATTTCAAAAAGAAACTTTATAAAAGCGCTTTCTGCATCTTGTTTTTATAAACTTTTTGTGGTCGATTTTTTGACTTCTTTAAGAAAAAGAAGGTAAACTGCTAAGCTTGATGTCCATATTTTTATTAATTATAATATTGTAAACAGTAATCCTATCATTTCGATAGAGATAGTTAGGACAAAACACTTATAGTTCAATCAAAGTTTTAGTTCACTTTTTTTCTCTCTGTAATTTCTCTAGAACTTTCATATTTTTATTGCAGGTTGGGTGTGGTAACACGTTACCGTATTCGAGAATAGGTCTTATTGGGTAAAGGTGGTGTTTTCATCGAGAAGGAACAATTATGCCGCTTGTATCGAACTATGAGAGAAAGTAGGCTTGGAGCGGAATCGAACCCAAGACATTTAGTTATCAAAATCCTGCATCTAACCAATCTTACTCACGCCCCCTATTAAGAGTATAAGTCTTATTAAAGCTTTATATAGTGGTGCAGGTAGCATCAGTATTAAAATATATTTTGGTTGATAAGGTGAGAATCATTTTCAAAATTTTATTGAGATTTACACTAAAATTAAGTTTCAAAAAGCTGTGCAACAATTTTCCAATTTTTTTATATAAATTTCATTGACTTTTAATAAAATTCTCTTTGACTTGAAAAGGTTGGGATTTATAAAAAGAAGATTTGTATGTATGGGGATATTGTTCAAAGGGGGATTTCGAAGAGAGGAATTTTTAACATAACTCAATTTATTTATGTAGTAATAACTTATTGAACTTTGTGAAAAATTGGCTTCATTCCTAATGTTTTTAACAAGAGAATACAGTTCTAATGCACTTTAATAATATATAGCAACGTTGACGTCTATCCATTCTATATGCATGAGCGTCTTGTAGTTAAAAAAAAAGTAATCTCTACTGCTTGGTGTTAAAATTTGGAAATTACGTACAAAGATATGGTTATTTTCTTTTCAAGGTTTTCACATCCTTTATTCTACTAACTAGACAATTCTCATGGGTGGAAGAGCACAAAACGAGCGCTATGCTTGAACTAAATTTTATGATATTGATGTTTTTTTTCATCACTTTATTATTTTATTTTCTAATCATATTTATCTGCGGAAATTTGAGTGATGCTTAGGATGATGATGTGATGATATTGATGAATGATGAAGAGATGATGTATCGAGAAAAATGATGAGTTGTATTGAGTGATGAAAAAGGATGATTGATGATGTAGTTGATTAAGTGTTGAGTGAATAGTAGAGTAGAATGGTAAAAATTAGGATACTGATCATTGTGATGATGAGCTTGATAATAAAGTGATAGATAAAGATATTGATTATAATACGAGTATGATGAATAGTATATAAATATGATGATGATGATCATGATGTGGTTGATGAGATGATGATGATGATGATGATGATGATGATGATGATGATGATGATGATGATGATGATGATGATGATGATGATGATGATGATGATGATGATGATGATGATGATGATGATGATGATGATGATGATGATGATGATGATGATGATGATGATGATGATGATGATGATGATGATGATGATGATGATGATGATGATGATGATGATGATGATGATGATGATGATGATGATGATGATGATGATGATGATGATGATGATGATGATGATGATGATGATGATGATGATGATGATGATGATGATGATGATGATGATGATGATGATGATGATGATGATGATGATGATGATGATGATGATGATGATGATGATGATGATGATGATGATGATGATGATGATGATGATGATGATGATGATGATGATGATGATGATGATGATGATGATGATGATGATGATGATGATGATGATGATGATGATGATGATGATGATGATGATGATGATGATGATGATGATGATGATGATGATGATGATGATGATGATGATGATGATGATGATGATGATGATGATGATGATGATGATGATGATGATGATGATGATGATGATGATGATGATGATGATGATGATGATGATGATGATGATGATGATGATGATGATGATGATGATGATGATGATGATGATGATGATGATGATGATGATGATGATGATGATGATGATGATGATGATGATGATGATGATGATGATGATGATGATGATGATGATGATGATGATGATGATGATGATGATGATGATGATGATGATGATGATGATGATGATGATGATGATGATGATGATGATGATGATGATGATGATGATGATGATGATGATGATGATGATGATGATGATGATGATGATGATGATGATGATGATGATGATGATGATGATGATGATGATGATGATGATGATGATGATGATGATGATGATGATGATGATGATGATGATGATGATGATGATGATGATGATGATGATGATGATGATGATGATGATGATGATGATGATGATGATGATGATGATGATGATGATGATGATGATGATGATGATGATGATGATGATGATGATGATGATGATGATGATGATGATGATGATGATGATGATGATGATGATGATGATGATGATGATGATGATGATGATGATGATGATGATGATGATGATGATGATGATGATGATGATGATGATGATGATGATGATGATGATGATGATGATGATGATGATGATGATGATGATGATGATGATGATGATGATGATGATGATGATGATGATGATGATGATGATGATGATGATGATGATGATGATGATGATGATGATGATGATGATGATGATGATGATGATGATGATGATGATGATGATGATGATGATGATGATGATGATGATGATGATGATGATGATGATGATGATGATGATGATGATGATGATGATGATGATGATGATGATGATGATGATGATGATGATGATGATGATGATGATGATGATGATGATGATGATGATGATGATGATGATGATGATGATGATGATGATGATGATGATGATGATGATGATGATGATGATGATGATGATGATGATGATGATGATGATGATGATGATGATGATGATGATGATGATGATGATGATGATGATGATGATGATGATGATGATGATGATGATGATGATGATGATGATGATGATGATGATGATGATGATGATGATGATGATGATGATGATGATGATGATGATGATGATGATGATGATGATGATGATGATGATGATGATGATGATGATGATGATGATGATGATGATGATGATGATGATGATGATGATGATGATGATGATGATGATGATGATGATGATGATGATGATGATGATGATGAAGGAAGGAAGGAAGGAAGGAAGATTTTATTTTACGCGCAACTACAATACATAGTAAAGTATAGGTACAGTCACGCGGAGAAATATAGTTTCAGAGATAAATATTAAGAGAAGAGATTAAATCATTATAGCTTACAAACAGATAGGTTTTCAAATTCTTTCTAAAATTAATTAAACTTTCAGCTTCTTTCAGATTACAAGGTATAAGATTCCACAGTCTACATGCTTTATGGAGAGGAAGCCTACTTGCTAAGTTTTTAGAAATGAAACCAGAGCTTTTTGTTTCGACAAGAGATGCCAAGGCATGAGGTTTCTGGTATTTGTAACATTTAAAAATTAAAACCAAAAGCTTAAAAACAATTCTAGTTTCAATATTCAACCAATGTAGTGCATTAAGAACGAGTGAGACGCTTTCATGTCTCATTTTCCCTGTGATTAAACGTGCACAATTATTCTGCAACACTTGTAATTTTTTTAACTTCACTTTAGGCAGCCCATAGAGCAAAGAGTTACAGTAATCTAGACGACATACAACGAATGCGTTGACAAGAGTGACAAGGTGGCTTTCAGATAGAAATTTTTTAAATTGTTGTAAGTTTCTCAGAAAGAGATAACCTTCTTTAAGCTTAAATTTAATAAAGGTATCATAAGATAAATGTTTGTCAAGAGGAACACCCAGTATGTTGATTTCATTTTGAATCTTGATTATATTCCCATCAATGTGAAGACTATGAAGCAAAAGATCACGTTGTGATGAGAAGACGATAACTTGTGTTTTTTCATTATTCAGTTTGAGTAAATACCTTTTCATTTCTTTTTTTATTTTAGAATACAGGTTAGGAATTCTAGTTTGGAGAGTAGATGCTTTAAAATTTGAGTGAAATGACGTATAGATGTACAAGTCATCAGCGTATGCCAAGACATTGAAACCAAGTTTATCAATGAAGTCTAAAAGTGGAGAAATAAAGATATTGAAGAAAAAAGGTCCTAGAACGGAGCCTTGAGGGACACCATAATTAGATGCAACAGATTCTGAGAAAAATCCATCTATACATGTAGAGTGCGACCTATCTTTGAAATATGATGAAATCCAACTCAAGACTTTACCTCTGATGCCAAATCTATTCTTTAAGATTAGTAATAATAATTGTCTATCAATAGTGTCCAAAGCAGACTGAATGTCCAGAGCAAGCAACACAGTGTGGAGATTTTTAGACATGTTGATTTTTATATCGTTCACAAGCGTAAAAAGTAGTGACTCTGTGCTACAATGTTTTTGGTAGGCAAAGAGGCTTTTATTAATTAAATTATTAGAAGTGAGATGATCTGACAGTCTTTTGAGTGCAACACGTTCAGCAAGCCTACTTAGGAAGCTAAGGCTAGATATGGGTCTAAAATCATTTAGATTGTCTGCATGGGCGTGAGAGCGTTTAGGAACAGGCGTGAGGATTGCTTCTTTTGAAAAAAAGTAAGTACCTGTGGTAAAAGATTCGTTAATGAAGGAAACAAAAAGAGGTAGAAGAACATCCAGACAATTGTTCATCATATCAGAATTCAAACTATCAGCATGACCAACTTTAATTCCATGAACATCAATGATGTTTTCAAGTTCGTCTTGATCAGTAGGATGAAATTTGGTTAAAATTGAACAATGAAGGTTTTCTGTTTTGATGTCAGATACATAAGTGCAAGAAGTTTCAGCAATTAGGCATTTAGCAATGGAAAGAACTTTTCTATAAAAGAATTCATTGAAGAGGTTTGCTAACTTATATTTGTCTTTTGAATAAGAAAAACTGTCCTGGCGTTTATTGATGCTTGACATTTCACGAACAAAACGATAAAGAGATTTAGCATCAGTCGATCTATTTATAACCTGGTCACAGTATTGCTTTTTGTTTTCGTGTAAAATTAACGAAGTTGAAGTTCTTAAAGCTTCATACTTATGACGGTGAGCATCATTTCGAGTTTTCAACCATTTGTTGTAAAGTTTTCTTCTTTGATTTCTCAATTTGATGAAGTCACTTGAAATCCATTTAGGTCTAGATAGACTAATATTTTTAGTCACTTTGGGAGCATATTTGTTCGTAATTTCTTCAATTGCTAGGCGGAAGTGATTAAATTGAATGCTTGCTTTTGTTTCATGATCCAACAAGGAAACTATTTTCATTTTTAATTCCTCTTTAAACAAATCTTTATCAATAGTGGAAAACGTTCTAAAAGTGATAGATTTCTCTTTGGTATCAAGTAAGATAGGACAGTTAAGAGTGAAAACAATAGGATAATGATCACTTAAATCGATAGGAATAATTTCAGTACTAAGGTGATTTATTAAGCCAGTTTCACAGCAAATGTTATCTAAGCAATGCCCAGCAGTGTGAGTTTGCTTCGATAACAATGGGTGTAGCGCAAATGCATCAAGTATGCTTAGAAATTTGAGAGTACATGAATTCTTAGAATTTTCAAAATGTAAATTGAAGTCACCAAGTATGACTTTATAAGAGGCAACTGTATTAAGTGATTCTAAAAGATGATGATGATGATGATGATGATGATGATGATGATGATGATGATGATGATGATGATGATGATGATGATGATGATGATGATGATGATGATGATGATGATGATGATGATGATGATGATGATGATGATGATGATGATGATGATGATGATGATGATGATGATGATGATGATGATGATGATGATGATGATGATGATGATGATGATGATGATGATGATGATGATGATGATGATGATGATGATGATGATGATGATGATGATGATGATGATGATGATGATGATGATGATGATGATGATGATGATGATGATGATGATGATGATGATGATGATGATGATGATGATGATGATGATGATGATGATGATGATGATGATGATGATGATGATGATGATGATGATGATGATGATGATGATGATGATGATGATGATGATGATGATGATGATGATGATGATGATGATGATGATGATGATGATGATGATGATGATGATGATGATGATGATGATGATGATGATGATGATGATGATGATGATGATGATGATGATGATGATGATGATGATGATGATGATGATGATGATGATGATGATGATGATGATGATGATGATGATGATGATGATGATGATGATGATGATGATGATGATGATGATGATGATGATGATGATGATGATGATGATGATGATGATGATGATGATGATGATGATGATGATGATGATGATGATGATGATGATGATGATGATGATGATGATGATGATGATGATGATGATGATGATGATGATGATGATGATGATGATGATGATGATGATGATGATGATGATGATGATGATGATGATGATGATGATGATGATGATGATGATGATGATGATGATGATGATGATGATGATGATGATGATGATGATGATGATGATGATGATGATGATGATGATGATGATGATGATGATGATGATGATGATGATGATGATGATGATGATGATGATGATGATGATGATGATGATGATGATGATGATGATGATGATGATGATGATGATGATGATGATGATGATGATGATGATGATGATGATGATGATGATGATGATGATGATGATGATGATGATGATGATGATGATGATGATGATGATGATGATGATGATGATGATGATGATGATGATGATGATGATGATGATGATGATGATGATGATGATGATGATGATGATGATGATGATGATGATGATGATGATGATGATGATGATGATGATGATGATGATGATGATGATGATGATGATGATGATGATGATGATGATGATGATGATGATGATGATGATGATGATGATGATGATGATGATGATGATGATGATGATGATGATGATGATGATGATGATGATGATGATGATGATGATGATGATGATGATGATGATGATGATGATGATGATGATGATGATGATGATGATGATGATGATGATGATGATGATGATGATGATGATGATGATGATGATGATGATGATGATGATGATGATGATGATGATGATGATGATGATGATGATGATGATGATGATGATGATGATGATGATGATGATGATGATGATGATGATGATGATGATGATGATGATGATGATGATGATGATGATGATGATGATGATGATGATGATGATGATGATGATGATGATGATGATGATGATGATGATGATGATGATGATGATGATGATGATGATGATGATGATGATGATGATGATGATGATGATGATGATGATGATGATGATGATGATGATGATGATGATGATGATGATGATGATGATGATGATGATGATGATGATGATGATGATGATGATGATGATGATGATGATGATGATGATGATGATGATGATGATGATGATGATGATGATGATGATGATGATGATGATGATGATGATGATGATGATGATGATGATGATGATGATGATGATGATGATGATGATGATGATGATGATGATGATGATGATGATGATGATGATGATGATGATGATGATGATGATGATGATGATGATGATGATGATGATGATGATGATGATGATGATGATGATGATGATGATGATGATGATGATGATGATGATGATGATGATGATGATGATGATGATGATGATGATGATGATGATGATGATGATGATGATGATGATGATGATGATGATGATGATGATGATGATGATGATGATGATGATGATGATGATGATGATGATGATGATGATGATGATGATGATGATGATGATGATGATGATGATGATGATGATGATGATGATGATGATGATGATGATGATGATGATGATGATGATGATGATGATGATGATGATGATGATGATGATGATGATGATGATGATGATGATGATGATGATGATGATGATGATGATGATGATGATGATGATGATGATGATGATGATGATGATGATGATGATGATGATGATGATGATGATGATGATGATGATGATGATGATGATGATGATGATGATGATGATGATGATGATGATGATGATGATGATGATGATGATGATGATGATGATGATGATGATGATGATGATGATGATGATGATGATGATGATGATGATGATGATGATGATGATGATGATGATGATGATGATGATGATGATGATGATGATGATGATGATGATGATGATGATGATGATGATGATGATGATGATGATGATGATGATGATGATGATGATGATGATGATGATGATGATGATGATGATGATGATGATGATGATGATGATGATGATGATGATGATGATGATGATGATGATGATGATGATGATGATGATGATGATGATGATGATGATGATGATGATGATGATGATGATGATGATGATGATGATGATGATGATGATGATGATGATGATGATGATGATGATGATGATGATGATGATGATGATGATGATGATGATGATGATGATGATGATGATGATGATGATGATGATGATGATGATGATGATGATGATGATGATGATGATGATGATGATGATGATGATGATGATGATGATGATGATGATGATGATGATGATGATGATGATGATGATGATGATGATGATGATGATGATGATGATGATGATGATGATGATGATGATGATGATGATGATGATGATGATGATGATGATGATGATGATGATGATGATGATGATGATGATGATGATGATGATGATGATGATGATGATGATGATGATGATGATGATGATGATGATGATGATGATGATGATGATGATGATGATGATGATGATGATGATGATGATGATGATGATGATGATGATGATGATGATGATGATGATGATGATGATGATGATGATGATGATGATGATGATGATGATGATGATGATGATGATGATGATGATGATGATGATGATGATGATGATGATGATGATGATGATGATGATGATGATGATGATGATGATGATGATGATGATGATGATGATGATGATGATGATGATGATGATGATGATGATGATGATGATGATGATGATGATGATGATGATGATGATGATGATGATGATGATGATGATGATGATGATGATGATGATGATGATGATGATGATGATGATGATGATGATGATGATGATGATGATGATGATGATGATGATGATGATGATGATGATGATGATGATGATGATGATGATGATGATGATGATGATGATGATGATGATGATGATGATGATGATGATGATGATGATGATGATGATGATGATGATGATGATGATGATGATGATGATGATGATGATGATGATGATGATGATGATGATGATGATGATGATGATGATGATGATGATGATGATGATGATGATGATGATGATGATGATGATGATGATGATGATGATGATGATGATGATGATGATGATGATGATGATGATGATGATGATGATGATGATGATGATGATGATGATGATGATGATGATGATGATGATGATGATGATGATGATGATGATGATGATGATGATGATGATGATGATGATGATGATGATGATGATGATGATGATGATGATGATGATGATGATGATGATGATGATGATGATGATGATGATGATGATGATGATGATGATGATGATGATGATGATGATGATGATGATGATGATGATGATGATGATGATGATGATGATGATGATGATGATGATGATGATGATGATGATGATGATGATGATGATGATGATGATGATGATGATGATGATGATGATGATGATGATGATGATGATGATGATGATGATGATGATGATGATGATGATGATGATGATGATGATGATGATGATGATGATGATGATGATGATGATGATGATGATGATGATGATGATGATGATGATGATGATGATGATGATGATGATGATGATGATGATGATGATGATGATGATGATGATGATGATGATGATGATGATGATGATGATGATGATGATGATGATGATGATGATGATGATGATGATGATGATGATGATGATGATGATGATGATGATGATGATGATGATGATGATGATGATGATCTTTCTTATTATCTCTATTCCTTTTTTTAGCGTATATTCTAGAAATGTATTAAACCCTCACTGAATTTTGCTTTGTTTTATTTTTAGACAAGTCATATCTCAAAATATTCTCACGGAGAAAGCCATTCTAGATAACCTTTTTGTAAACTATGATAAAAGGGTGAGACCTGGAAGTGGACATCTTTACAATCTCACTGGTAAGCACAGATTTTTTTATCCTTTCTCTTTTTTTGATGATAAATTTATTGCAAATACATGATCAATTTTCGACTTTAAGGACACAGGACAAATTATATAAAACAAGTTTCCGATTCATTGATTTTTAATTTTGTTTGAATCTTTGCGTGAATTGCAATGGATAAAATCCTTCTTGTTCTGAAACCGGAACTATCTACAATTAATCTCTCGTGGAGTTGCTATATCTACATCCAGTGGCGTATTCGAGAGGGGGGAGGATGTATTAGGCCTTATCCCCCTTCCCTCATTCTGTTTCCTAAAATGAAGTTTATTTAAAATAGTTATTTTTATAAATAGATATATAATAACAGATATTTAATGAAATACGAATTAACTTCATCAAATAATTCTCTGAATACGCCATTGTTTGCATCTTTTCATTTTGTAAAGTGCATTAGTTTACCCAATGAAAAACCCCTATTTTTTAAACTTATAGCAAGAATAAGCAAAGACCAATCAAGTCATTTTCTTGGATGCAGCTATCAGAGGTGTGAAAGTCACATCATTGATGACCGAATTTCGAATATTTACAACTCTTGCAGCCGGGATAAAACACAAGCGTTCAAAAGACGTATATGATCATGATTAAAATCAACACGTGAATAAGTTAATTAAAAAGGTTTGGATAATGTTCTTATTATTCATTTTTCTTTTCTGATTTTCTAGAAACTTGACATCTATTTTCCTAGACAATTTTATCAAAATTTGGAGTTAAATTCGCAGCAAAAAGAGCTGTCAAATTATCATTCATATGATCAGTTGTTAGTGTTATTCTCTGCTAACTAAACGCGCCAAAATAACCTAAAATTTTTGAATTCGGATATTTAAAACTATATATTGATTAAAATCGATGAATTTCATTGTAAGAAGCTTTTTTTTATCACACAATCATATTGAAAGTTCCTGATCCTTAGCTTAAAATTTATTGTCAATTTTGATACATCAACGGTAAAAGGATATTTAAAAATGGAAATCACAAGTTTTAACTCATTAAAAAATTTATCAAAAATACTCAGATGGCCGCTAAGTGTGTGTATCGCACCCCTTCTAAACCCTTTAAAATCATTAAGTATGCTATATTTTTAAGTAATACTAAAAACTGCTGTCAATAAAGTTATTTTTTTAGTCATTTGTCTAACTTGTAGTTTTTTAAATCGTAAGTCTTATTTATGTATCTCCTTCTTTTACAAATAAAATTTTGGTATTAATAATTTTTACAAAATTTGAGAAAATTACACAATAGACAAAAACTTCAAGAAATTTATAAAAATAAAATTTTACTTCAAAAATAATAATTTTTCTTACATGATTGAATGGTTGTTAGGGTGTACCTCTCAGCTTAAATGTTGAAGGTCATGGGTTCGATCCCAGAGGCTCCCAACTCTTAAAAACAAATTCACAAAAACTGTGACTAACCATCTTAAGCACAATGCGAGCATATAGCCTTACGGCTGAAAGTGCTTTGATATATGCCGACCAACCAACCAACAAACATGATAGTTTTCCATTATATTTCATAAATTTATGAAGATCGGCTTTTAAATTTTATTTTTGTAGTCAACTTTGTAAGATATGTAACACATTTAATTACGAATAATACCTTCAACTTCACTAGATGCCATCTGCTAATCAAATTATTATTCCAAATGTCAATCATTCGGCATTATATTTGTGATGCCGTGTTTCCTCTTTGAAAGGGTAGTACATCCTTCTTTAAAGTTGTATACCTTTTTTCTTTTGTCTTTCCACTTGTTATACTTTTCAATGTTGGTAGTGATTTTTCAGTCCTAATTTGATAGTATTTTACAACTAAACCTTTTATCATCGATTCTTAAATGATTCTCTCTATAGGTTAACATCTTCATAAGTTAAAAGCTCTTAAAATGTTTTTAAATATCCAAACATTATTTGAGTTCGCTTTCAAACCAACCCTAGGAATGCATTTATTTTCAATAAAATAAAGAATAGGTACTTAAATTCATCCAATCCTAAAATATAAACAAATGGTGTCACATTACATCTCATTTTTATTTCTTATTCGTCTTTTTACAATTCTATTTCATTTCTTGCCCTTTTTGGCCGTGATAACCAGTACTTTTTCAAATACAGTCAAAATGCTTTAACGACCACCTATTAAACGACAACCTTTCTATACCTACCAGTTTATATTTTCCCAATTAACTGTAATTGAGCTTATTTGACTTTGATTAACCGATCACCAGTACACAAAAACAATTTTTCATTATGAACACTTGTATTGGATACAGGTTTGACTGAGCCTTTTTTTAATTTGTTAAATTCTTAACTTCATAAATTTCTTTAATTTTTAAACATATTTTCAATTTAAGACTAAATACGCTTTTCCATATCCAATTGAATATGAAATAAAAATCAATCAAAATATTTCAAGCAATTTGTTTTTTTCAAATTTGAAATACCTCACAAAGAATAACAATACTTTCGGCTTTCTCTTTCAAGGCAGCCTTTTTTAAAGAATACGCGGTTACTATCAATCTAATTAACGATCTGACCAATTAACTAACTAACTGTCTAAATAAATAAATAATTAACTATTGCTGCAGAACTAATTTAATACAACTTTTCAATGAGTTTTGATTTATTATTATAATTGTTTTGTAATGAAATTTAATAGGATTTTTGTAATTCAATTTAAGAATAAGCACACAGAAAGATATTCTTGTTTGGACTTTGGAACATTTTCTTGAAAATACAAAGATGAGAAGAGGGATATTTTAAAAATTGAGGTAAAAATGTTCGAAGCTATGTAGTGCTCTATTTCTTGCTATCTTTTTCTATCAATTATTTAATTTGATAAAATTATTTCAAATATTCATAATTTTTTTTACTCCAAAGTAGTTGCTCCTTGACCTTATCTTTCTATGCCTTATTTTTACATTGAAAATAACATTAAGTGAAAAATGACTGTTCACTATTTTATCGGAATATTTACTTATATTTATTATATTTATAAAAAAATTTTTTTTTATTTATTATATTTTTTTATTTTTGCTCTAAAATCATATAAATAAATTTTTAAAAATGTTGGAAAACGATTATTTTTACTTTTGCTTAAGATGAATGTTGTTGAATTCGTTAACTCTCGGTTTCAAAGAAATTGATGCACAGTGCATTTAACTTTGAACTTCTAAACGATTCGGTTGCTTGATTTTGATGGGAATAAATGTTGAAAATTATGTTTCCCAAAGTTTGAAAAGGAAATTGCATTTTTAGATAATAATATTAAAAACGAAATTTTTTTTTCAATACAAAGATAAATTAAATTTTTTTAACTATTTTATTGAAAATGATTATTTATATCTATCAATTAACTTCAATTTTTTTATTTAATACTTCGAAAACTATTTATTTATCAAGTTACCTCTTTTTTTCGATTACATATGCCCCTTTTGAATATATTTTACTCTGTGATCTAAAAATATGAATAGTAAATATAAACAATATTTGAAAAAACGTCTAAATGTCCAACTTTCAGAAATGAAGGTTTTATCAACATTTTGTCTCTCAATCATAACTAGTATACTCAAAAATAGAGTTTACAAACTATATTTAATTGAAATTAATTTTTAACTATAAATTAGTCAGACCTCATTTATCCGAAACTCGATTATCCAACAACCCCTCTAACCTACACACTACTGACGGTAACCTATTTTTTCAA